>MU224554.1:3006461-3054008 GCA_018584345.1 Thuja plicata
GCTGAAAAACATTACCTTTTGTTTTGGAGCCTGATGCAATCATGTCTCCATCCTTGTTGTTAATGATGCACTTGTTGTCTTTGAACTCCAAATGATAGCCTTTGTCAAGTAGCTGTCCAACACTTAGTAAGTTATGATGTAATCCATCAACATATAGAACATCATCTGTCTTATTCTTTCCATCCAAAGTGATAGAAACTCTGCCTATGATAGGTTTGGGAGTGTTATGTCCAAATCTAACCATACCACCTTTGTACTTGTCTAACTGAACAAATCTGTCTTTGTCACCTATCATATGATGAGAGCATCCACTGTCAATGATCCAATTAGTTCTGATGTCTGCTTTGGAAATTGGGGCTATTTCTTGTTCTTCCTTTTCATCTACAATGTCCATTTCCTCAAGCATCCTTTCCATATCTCTAAGGGAAATGAATCCAATTTCATCTTCTCCTGAATCTTCATCGGTTACACCTTCTTCAGCATGATAACATTCCCTCTTATATTTGGGTTTGTAATCAGATCTCAACTTCTTAACTCTTGTGGGGCATTTAGATGTAAAGTGACCTATCTTATTACATGAAAAACATTTAAATGGAAGCTTTCCTTCATATTTACCTTTTCCTTTCTTTTCTCTTCTAGCAATCATAGCTATGATTTCTTCAAGTTCATCAACTTCTTCTTTCTCATTATGACTGGAGGTGTGTAAGGATTTCTTACCATGGGCTGTGGCTTTGAAATTTGTTTCACTTTTAGGTTCAGTCTTCAATCTTGATATTTCAAATGCAGAGATTTTGCTGATTAGAGCATCTCTCTTGAAGTTTTGTGAGAATTGCATAGTTTCCTCTAGAATACTGATCTTTTTTTCATAGTCTGATGTCAAAGTAGTTAACAACTTATCCATTATATCTTCTTCTGATATTTCACCACCATTGTTCCTGATTCTGGATACTGCTTCATTTATCCTTTGATTGTAAGCTCTAATGTTCTCTTTAGGTAACATCTCAAGACTGCTGTATTTCTTCTTCCATGTCTTCCTGCATGCATTCTTTTCTTGAACATCTCCTTCAAACATGTCTTCTAAATATTTCCATATGGAATATGCTCTGTCAATTTTCTTGATTTTAGAAAATTCACTGTCAGATAAGGCGCTAATTATGGCTTCTTTGGCAATTGCATTATGTGTAAATATGTCCTTTTGTCTATTGGTAGCATCATCCTTTGTAAGGTCTTTTAAAGATGGAATAACAACCTCTTGTGTGGCAATTTCAAAGATCTCAAATCCAATGCACTATAGATGTGTTATCATTTTGTTTTTCCAATCCAAATAATTCTCTCCATCGAACCTGGGGCTTTCTTTTCTGAAGTAAGACATCTGATCTACCTTAAGTTGTTAGGCTTCTTCTCCAAGGCACATGGCTTTGATACCAATTGTTAGAATAGTCCCAAAGGATAACTAAGAGGGGGGGGTGAATTAGTTATCAGTTACTTAAGTCCTTTTATTTACTTCTTTATCTTTAGTTTACAACAAATCAGATAACACAGTACTCAACAGACAATTTGATTACGGGGAAACCAAATGGTAAAAACCCCGGTGGGAATTAGCACCCACAATAGACTATACTTGTTTGTATTAATCCTTGTTAGAAGATATTTCAACCCTGTTAGAAGTTGTACAATACAATGCAATAAGTATAGTGACCTGGTTAAGGGTCGGACCCTGTTAGGAGTCTTTTACAAATAACCCTATTAGGGGTGGTGGAATCACTATCCAAAAGCTCACTGCTTGATGGTGAAGGATACAACCTTCTGTATAATAGATATGCACTATATCTAATGATGAACTATAGAGTAGACCTACTATCTTGATCAGTTCCAATGTATTACAGTCTTTCACTTCTTCTTCACATAGATCCTTGATGAATGAACCAACTCTGATAATCTGCTCTGTACATCTTTCTTTACATTTCATATCATTCACACTTAACATATCACAATTGAACTACTATAAGTATCTTCTCCAAATTAGAAGGTCATGTTGGGTCTTAGAAACACTTCATCAATATCTTAGTTAGCTTAACTAAGAACACAAACAATATTAAGTCTGAGCAAGTCAATGTTGAACAGACACGACGCTTCACTGAGTCGGCCTCACCAATTTAACCATAACTTTGCAATCATCTTGAAACATGTTTGGCGCCTTTAGATTTATATCATAAATTCATAATTAATCATGCATATACACACACATATCCTGAAGATAGGCACAACACACGAGACACGTTATATACGTCGGCCCTAAACTGTTATACATCCAGAACTGTAACTGCTAATAACAGAATTGCATAACTTTACTGAAACATCATATCTAGGTCTTCGTGTATGAACATGACATAATAAACATGTCAACAACATGTATCTATCCACACAAGTCTTCATTTCATCATTCACATAAGTTCATATAGAATTACTACTGTGTATTATATGTTGTCATCAATGACAAACATACAATCAATCAACTGCTCTGAATCAAATCTCCAACACAAATGCAGAAAGTACAAGATGAATAAGATATTTCACGCAAACCGTCCAAGTGAAAGAAGATCTAATGATGGTCGCATAACCTATAATGAAACTCAAGGTTATTAAAATCTTTCAGTGACTTCAAATTTGTATTGCCGCGTAGTCTCATAAGAGATTAAAGGTTAACACACAGTTACTCTTTAGCTTTAGTCACAGAGTCTTAGAATGAAGTATGAGTTAAGTGAGTTCATTCAGTGACTAAGAGATAATAATTGATCAAAGTTTTGATCATGCGGTGGGTGTTAAATCTCATGATGAAACCAAAGTTAAAGATAACTCTTAGCAACAAGGAGATAAAGCAGTCGCATAGTCACTAAAGAGAACTAGAGTATGAGCAAGGTAAAAGTAAGATTTTTGTCCCACGCCAAGATGTACAGTCATTAGCCAATCAGAACAAGAGGATTGTGATAGCATGTAATAAGTAGCTGAGTTATAATAAAGTGAGCCAATCATATCAAGCTAAGATTTTATTTCACATAAAATAAGGTTTCATGATTACTCTAATTGGCCTTTTTCAAATGATAACATGTCAACCTCAGGCTCCATGGCTAAGAGAAATTGATATCAAAATACATAGAAGTAATGGAAAAAGTGACTAAATAGCATATTCATGATTTCAAATAAGATTTTTGCATTGATTTCTCTGAATAAATAAGAATTACTATTGTTCATTTCAGTTTACTAGAGTTTCAGATTTCAGAGCTAAGAATTGCATGAGTGATTAAGTGCTTTCAAAAGGGTAGAATTGTTCAAATTGCAGAGTGAGGAAACAAGAGTTTAATCAGTATTATATAGTTCAAAGCAGATAATATGAGTCAAGTAGTGAGCATTTCTTCAACCAGCGGAAAGAGTGTTGATGATGATGATGAACCGAAAGGAAAAAGGAACTACTTAGAGGAATTTCTGACACTTCTCCTAGGATCAAATCAAGGAAATAAGGTAAATGAAAAATACCTTTGTGATAACATGGCTTATATTAAAGATGAAAAGACCCCTGATTGTTCAGGATATCATTTATTTAATTATTTCCATAAGAATAGTGATGGTCTTGTTCCTGTTTCAAACCCTTGGACTCTGGGGTTAGCCAAATTAATAGTTCCAGATGTGTTTGTAGATGTAGATTTATTACTAGAATTGGATAATAGGCATGACACAATCTCTAAAACCATCAAGAAGAGTGATGGTACAACCCTAGTAACTCTAGATAGGGAATCCTTTATGAAAGCTTTCAATATTTATAACCCTTGCACTACAGAAATAAACCTGAAGGCCTTAGCAGCTAGGTATACAAGGGAGACTTGTGTTGTAGAAAAGTTGATTCAAGCCCATGTGCCAAAAGGTACCAGAAATTACATAGCACCTATTCCTAGTGACAATGCACCCTACTTCTACAAGGACCTATCCTTTTACATGAAATATATTTCTTATGGCCTATGTAGAGTTCTAGGAGTCGATAGTGGAAGAGAAAGGATATCCTCTGATATTATTATGTTTGTCTTGGACCTGTAAAGTCCACATGTCAGCTCAGATTACGACTACATCCAATATGTGATTGAAAGAATGCATCAAGGGTTTGTAGATATCCAGAAGAAAGAATCCAACCTTAAATTTCTACAGTATTCTTTATTGATGCATTTGATTTTATTCTATAACTTCAATATCATGGACCACCCCAATTTGAGACCTAAAAGATTCTACCATGTTCAATCCAACCCTTTACAACTCTAGTTGAGGGTGTGGAATTACACATCTATGGAGAATCAATTCTATGCTTTCCAGGAATTGGATTGTATATCCCCTATTGACTAGTTTGGGATTCAATATGACGAGACTACCAATCAAGGTATTGCGGTTACTCATACCCTGGAAGTTTTTTGACAAGTGGAATGGAGACCATAATTGGGGAGACTTCTACTACCATTAGGATTTCACTTTGATAAGAGTTTATGGTTTCTCCTGGCCACCACATATTATACCATACCGTGTACCCCCAAGAAGTGTTGTCATGGAGTTCATATGGAATCTTATGCTAACTGATAAGGAGCATTTGGCTCCACATAGAAAAGGAACATTCACACCTTAGCAATTTCAAGTTCATGATTTTACAATTGGTAAGAGGGCGTATGATTAAAGTAAACATATGGTTTAGTCACTTCAAGATGAGTGTAGCCCTGTATAGGAATGTGGATACAGAAGGATTTATATTTAGTGCAAAAAATATCTTGACACCCACTAACCCAAATACCAAAGTGCATGATCAATGTGTAGAGGAGGACCTAATAAGGAACATCCTAGAGGATGATGAAGTTGTGAGAAGAGCTGAAAAATTCAAATAATTGATGGATTTAGAGGAGCATCTTAAGAAGAAAGGGAGCCCTTTTAGGGGTTACTTCTCTGGTATGCCTTATTTACAGAGACTAGATAAGATGATTGAGTCTTATGGAACACTGTGCAGCCACTAGAGGAGCAGATAGAAGATAAGGATAGAGGTCTGAACAAACACTCTTCTTCAGAATATAGTGATAGTAGCTATTCAATACATATCCCTCCACCAATGGATCATCCACCTCAGATAGAGAAACATATAATGGATTTAACCCAAGAACAAGGGGCCGAGGTAGTTGTTGAACCTCCCGAGAAAAAGAAAAAGGTGAAATAGGGGAGCCTTCTGATGTTAAGGCATGGGAGAGGAAAAAATATAAAGTGAGTGCATTGTTCACTAGAACAAGAGCTTATGATAATCAACTAAGGAAGTTCATAACGGAAGGAAAGAAGAAACAAGAGGACACTAAATAAAATGTTGAGATGCCTCTATTGTTATGTCAAGATGAAAGAGAGATTCAAAAAGAATAATTCTTGAATGATGATAATTTTAACAAAACTAAAGAATTCAAGGATTTTCTCATTTGGGCAAAACAATAACAAGTAGGGTCACAGTTGCAATTGTCATGAGGAGATGCAATAACAAGTGAAGCCTTGCAGGCTTTGCAAGAGTATGATATTGAATCAGAGAATATGACCCCACAAGAACCTAGACAGTTAGTAAAGTCTTGTGGGATGCTACTAGTAGAGGGATGGGACCTGGCCTCAGTTTTCATTATAGATCAAATAAGGAGGCAGCTAGATATCGAATTGTATACAAAAACACAAGTAGGGGAGATGATTAAAGGATGTGGATACAATGCACAATCCCAAACCTTAGCCATGTGGGCTCTAGCTCCCAAGATCCAAAAGCCATCATTGATAAATGTACAAGAAAAGATGGATGGGGAAAAAATCATATGGTCCATCCACAATACAAGAGATTTGGGAATTTCACAGGCTCTCACTCACTTTTCTCATTTAAATGAAGCAAAATCTATTCCGATGTCAAAGTTGTTTGATGAGGCAAGTCTTGTTTTGAAAGATAGAGAACTGTGGTTAATAAAGATCAATGCACAGGAGAAGCTAGTGGCAAAGCTGAATGTGAAGCTACAAGAAATCCCTGAGACTACTCTTGCTGAGCCTAAGCAAGTTGCAGATGCATTTGTACAAATATAGGATGCAGAGGATATTGAGAAGGAAACATAGCAGAAGGAAAAGGAGCAGAATAAAGTGGCTTTGGAATCCTTTTTGAATATTTTTCAACACAGGATCAATATTTTGAAGGATAAAGATGATCTAGTACATGGTGCCTACAACAAGTTGTCAGGTTTGCAAATATAGGTAACTAATTTTGTTTCAACTTTGAACCCCTATTTTGGGACTTGGTTAGTTACGAAAAAATTATTTAAAAGATTAGCATCCTTACAGCCACTTAGGGTAGACATCCTAGAAATTGTAACACAAGTTGGTGAGGAGATTGAGCAAATTGGGGTAACCTTGTCTTTCTTTAAGGGCAAGGCAAATCAGATTGAGGCCAGAATCAACATGTTTGGATCAGATTATAATAAGTTTGTTCCATCAATAAAGGGAAAAGATGATCAAATCAAGGTAGTAAAGATATGGAGAGGATAATTTGATGCATTACTGCCTAGTAAAGAGGCATTTATTTCTGAGAATAATTAATTAGATATGGAAAGGTTCAATAAAACCCTAGATGAGGCATTTAAGGCTGAAATAGACTTTAACAAGTTTGTTACAGATGTCAAAAGAATAAAAGATGCTAGATGGGAGAGATAGAAGGCACAATTTGAAAGCATTCAAGGCTTTAATTGGCCTATAGAAGTAGAGGTTGTATCATGGGATGTTCTCACCAATCCCAAGAAAAAGAAACCTGTAACAATTGACCTAGACATACTAGACAAGGAGTGAAAAGACACCTGACACCTGATCTTTGAGCACAGGGAGGTTAGTCATCAGAAAGACTAGTGTATGTTAGCCTGTAATGGTGGTCACTAGATCTTTCAATAACTATTGGAGGCTATCCAGAATATGTACAGACAAAGGTGCCAACTATAAAATATTTGAAGATCAAATTTGATTGTATTCTTATTTTGTCTTTCCACCGCTTAAGGTCTATTTGTATTTTCTCTTCTTCTATTTTTTAGGGTTAGGTACAAAGCCATCTAAATATTTTTTCATCCTTAGTCTTTAAGGTTTCCAAGATGGTTTAGACTCTATATATAGAAAGTTGTATCATTTTTGTAAAGAGAGGTGAAATATATAATTGCAAGGAAGACCACTCAATTTTGTCTGAGCTTTGTGATTTTTGTCTATTGAATGTATTTGAAGCAATAACATATTAATAAAATACATTGAAATTTGTGTTCTATATCTTGTGTTGTCTCTTTATATTTCTGTTTCAGCTCTTGTATGTTTAATTTGCAAGGCATTTTAGATATACCAATTACAAGTTGATTGTGCAATTACTTGTGAGTTCTTTCTAGGAAGGAGTAATTCTTACAGGTGATTCCAGAGAGATAACCTTTGGTGTTAGGATATGATAACAGGGATGTGGGAGTGAAAGGGTAGTCTGTAAGGCATTCTATCTAAAATGCACATGTTTACATTAATCATTTTATTGTGGGTTTACATTTGATATTGACTCTTTGCCAAAGAATTAGGCACTTGTTTAAGGTTTGGCAAGTAGTTAATCATCATCCAATATTAAAGAAAATCAATTATTTAATTTTTAATTACAAAGAATATATATGTTTAAGTAATTGTATTAGAGAATACAATTTAGTTTATTGATTCCTTAAAGAGGGAATCACTAGGTTATCCCTCCTAGGTCCAGAGAACTCCAAAAGGAAGAAGGATGAGAATCCTTATCTCACTGATGTTTGTTATTGTCAAGATCATAATTTGGCATGTAAAGCTTTGTATTAAGTTAATTACTATCATCTGTAAGGTTTTTTATCAATTAATACAGTGAAATACAACTAGCCAATCAATGAGATCCATAATCCACTATAATATATACCAAGAATTAGTAATCATTTGAAGGTACACCCACCTGAGCTAATGGATCTCAAAGTAGGAGGAATTAGTACTCATCAATTAGGCTTTCTCTTGCATGAGTTAAATTGGAAATATAAGGTTTAAAGAATTCATACTATATTGAGAACCTGCAAGAAAAATACCTAACAAGCCTTTATCAACCTTTCCCCATTCCAAGTAGACCTTGGGAATGCTTGAGCATGGACTTTGTTGTAGGATTGCCAAGGACAAAACAAGGATTTGACAGTATATATGTTAGAGTGGAAAAATTTAGTAAAATGTCAAATTTTGTTCCTTGCAAGATAATTCATGATGCTTCTCACATTACACACCTATTCTTAAAGGAAGTGGTGAGAATCCATGGGTTACCCTTAAGCATAGTTTCAGATAGAGACACAAAATTCATGAGTTACTTTTGGAAGACACTATGGAAAAATTGGAAACCAACCTATCCTTTGGGTTTGCATATCACCCTCAGATAGATGGTCAAACTCAGGTGGTTAATAGAAGCCTAGGGAACCTATTGAGGTGTCTCACTAAGGAGTATGGTCAAACTTGGGACCAACTATTAGGACAAGCAGAGTATGCTTACAATGATACAATGAATAGAACTACTGGAAGGAGCCCCTTTGAAGTTGTCTATGGACTACACCTTATAGGGATATTTGAACTCAGATATTTAAAGGATGGATCCAAGGGAATTCATTATGCAGAATAGTTTGCACACTCCATGAAAGAGGTGCATGAATCAGTGAGAAGGACATTGACAGAGAACACTGCAAAGATTAAGAAAAAGGTGGATGAAAGGAAGAAGGAAATACAATTCCAGGAGGGGGATCTTGTTATGGTCCATTTGAACAAGGAAATACTACAAAAGGTAGTGCCAAACAAGATACAGATGAGGAGATTAGGGTCATGTATGATTCTGGAAAAATATGGTAACAATGCATATAAATTTGAACTCCCTAAGGATATCGGTTTGTCTCCGCTATTCAATGTTGTAGATATATTCCTTTATAAGGGGCCTACTCTAGATCTAGAATAGATCCTTACTGAGGTAATATAGGAAGTGGAGGACATGAACTTAACCCCTACACCATCCAAGAAAGAAGAGAAGGTGCTTGATTCAAGAGTCTACAAGAAGACTAGATAAAGGACTTACTATGAACATCTGATAAAGTGGCATGGACAAGGAAATAAAGAGGCCACTTGGATCAAAGAGAAGAGTTTAAGAAGTTGGGAATTGATTCCAACTTGCTTAATCCAAGGGTGGATTGAAATCTTTTGTTTGGAGAGAATGGTGTAGGAGCACCTAGGCTAACCCCTAGTTCTAAAATTTGATGTGGCTTGTACTGACCTTATCCAAGCCAGTAGTATTTTTTTATGCCTTAGAAGGTCTTTTTAGGTGTACCTAGGTGGATTTGACTAGGTTCAATTCTCTCTAGTTGGTTTTTTCTTTTATAGTGTTTAGTGCTTTAGTTAACCAAAAATGGGAATTTGGGTCTAAAAGCCTAGAAGTCTTAGAAAAGCTTGGATTTGTGCCTAAAATGTCCTCTATGATGTTTTTCCATCATTTGGTATAGGTTAGAGGTCATAAGATTTAGTTTTTGGCAATATTGTAAAATTGTCAAAATGTTGTCATGACAACATTTGCAACTTTGCAAAGTTGCATGACAACATCGACAAGAAAAGATGTTTTTCGATGGTTGAGGCTTGGTAGTTATTTTAAATTCCTAGAATCATGAGAAAATCATATTCAGACACAAAGGATCCCATTTCCTGAGGTTAGATGATGTGATGTACGATTTTGAATTGCAAGAAAAAGCTCTATTTACTAATTTTTGTTCACAGTCGCCTACTTTTGTGAATTAGTGTTGGTAGATGGATTGAATAGAAATATTTTGTGTTTTATTCATGTATTAGGGATATTTACAAGCATATATTTTTTTTAATTTGAATTTTCTATGAGTTCATTTTGATTAGTCTTGTAAATTCTTTTGTAAGTTGTCTAGTTGCTGGTGTTGACAGAGCAGTATTGAGAAAAATGGCTCCCCCATAGAATCCAACAATGAAATCCATGATTGTCTAGAGGAATATAGTAGGGGAGCCTCTTTATAGTGTAAATATGAGTGGAGGATTTCTAAGAAGAAATTTAGCTATTTTTAGTGGCAATCCCTAAGCGAGTCCTATGCACCTGGTTAGGTGTTTTCCAGTGAACTAATGGTGTTTGATTGAAATGGAATGATTGGAAGAATGAAACAAAGCATGGTTTTGTGATCACAAAGGTCATACAAACACCTGTTATAAATATTAGGCCTTATTCAATCCATTGTGATACATTTCCAAGTAGAAATCACCAAACTGCACCAGAATAGCCGAATTACCCCTTTTTGTCCTTAATTCTAGGAATCCATTGTACGGAGACCCTAGAACCCTAAGACCTACAAAATATCTAATTTATTGGAAAAGGGTATCAGGATATCAAAATTTTTTGGGGGGTTATTTGGGAAAGTTATGAAAGAAGTGTGAAAAACTAGCTGATTAGGACTAATTGAGTATTAGGCCTAAAAGACCAAATTCACTAAGGGTCTTGAGATCGTTTGGGAAAATATTGATACCCTATCCTAATGGGATCAAGTGGAGTTAAATAATTTTCCTAGGCATGGACCACACCCCCTTCAACACTTTTTATGAAGAGGAGTTGAGAAAGCACTTGGAGTCTTCCAAGAAGGAGCAAAGAAGTAAAGTGAAACTTGTTGATAGATACCCCTAAGTAAAGCACAAAGGGTTCATCTCTTAGTGAGGTGTTGTATAAGTACTAAAATAGTTAATTAAGGAATTGGAAGATCCTATAAGAGAGATAAGGGTCTTGGGAGAACTAGGATTAGTTAGAGTCCTAGAAGCTTGTGCAAGCACACTATATGTGTATCCTATCAATTTGGTTGTGAATGCAGTCTTAAATTGATTTTATTTATTACTAGGATCTTATTATATCCTAAATAACCAGCTAGTAATCAAAAGTGTTCAAAACTAGAGACACACTATAGAATTTTTTCCATGGATGGAAAAGGGTGACGATCTTTGAAGGATTCCCTATTTAGGTCCCTAAAGTCAATGCAGAACCTCAATTCTCCATTCTTTTTCCTTACAAGAACAAGGTTAGACACCCAAATAGTATGTTTGATGGGATATATGATGCCACTCTCAATTATTTTAAGAACCTCTTTATGCATGAGTGGCTCTAGCTTGGGTTAATAGGCCTTTTCTTTTGCCTGACTAGTTTAGCATTAGCCTCCAGTTCTATGTTATGTTGAGCAAGAGTCGGGTCAAAATCTTTTAGATCTTCATATTTCCAGGAAAATACATCATTGAATTCTTAGAAAAACTGGATGTAAGACTAATTCTCTAAATTTGTGCTTACCTTTCCAAATTTTAAACCTTTACCTGGTTCAAGCTCCAAATCAGTATAATACTCTTTTCAAACTAGTAAGCTAGTTTTGTTCTTTGTGGCTTGATCATCTGTGTTGAATACTGATTCTAAGGTTACAATACCTTTAAGCAACTTATTGGACTTGAGATGCACCACTTTATCATCATATTTTTTCTTCAACCTATCTTGACTATGTACTGAAAAAATGTCCTCTAAGCAAAAATTGTAGAATTTTCTCATCACTTTCAAACACTTGTCAATTGACTTCATTATTAGGAATAGAAGGCCTACCAATAATCTGAACATGTTGTTGATAACATTTTTCCAAAATTTTATTAGCGATATCAAATTGAGATCCAACATTAGCTAACCTATCTGCATGTTGATTCATCCTCCTAGGAATTGCAATTATCTTAAAAGCATGAAAATCCTCAATTGCATCCTATGCCCTATGCTTGTAAGCCTTCATAGTATCATTTTTAGTTGCATTTATCCCCTTGACCTGGTTAACAATTAATTCACTATCACTATGAACCTTTGGATCTTGAATACCTCTATTCCTATCCCAGTCCAATCCATTAATCAAAATTTCATACTTTGTAGTATTTCTTGTACAAGAAAAACTAAATCTAAAAGATACATAGTATTTCTCACCTTTACGAGAGACAAGCATTGCACCACTACTATAACCATGTTTTCTTCTAGCACCATCAAATAAAAACTCTAGAACTTCATTTCTTTGCTCTGATGTTTCACTTATTTCCTTGAAAAGATTTGGCATTGTGAGACCATTTTCTTGGAGCGTGTAGTTCTCCAAACCAGCATCCTAGACAACACTACTCTAAGCCTCTGAAGTATTTCCTACTCCCCACTCATCTAGGTAGATATCTGCAATGTTTTCTATCTGGGCATTTATTTCCTTAATTAATAGAATATCTTTATTATCAAATGAAAGGTAGCTTGCATTGAAGGCATTAGACACAAAAGGCTCTACATGGTGTGCTGCTAATGACTTAGATTTGATAGTCAGTTTGATTCCATATCTAGTATGAAAAATAATATGAGAGCAATTAGAAGAATGGTATCCTCCTATCTTGGCTGTGAATTCTCTTGATAGACATAAGGAAAAAAGAGGAGGGATATTTATGACATAAATGTCTAGAAGGATAGAGAAATTAGGACTAGCATGAATGAATACATTTGCATCTTTGATCACACCTAGTGTGTTTACTGATGAACCATCAAGTTGTACCACTCCCTTTTCAAATGGTTCATATTTTAGCCCCAAATGGTCAGCTACTTTCTTAGGCATGACTGAACTTGTGGCTCCACTATCTACCATACAATTGTGCACTAGGAAAATCCCAATTATCAATGATACATAAAAGGGAGGTAGTTTCATGTTCTTACCTTAATCGACATCCGCCTTGGTGTTGCTTCCTTAAAATTTCTTTTCTTGATCATCATTAACCAACACCGACTTGACAACATCATTAGTAGGTTGTTGTGGGATTGATTCCTTAGACATTGCCTTCTTCAAGTTCTCATGTTGTCTTGGGATAGCCAAGGAATCCTAGATGGTCATTTTCACATTCATTTTCTTCATATTGTCCATAATATTGAATTGTACTACTCTATTTATTTTTTGGTGTGCTTTCACTATTGTGGGCTCTACATCTTTGGGAGATTGGACCCCCTTGATTGGCATGATGGGAGGTCTTTTTAGTATGTCAATAGTTGGTGTATGTGATGATTCTATAGATGTGGAATTCTTTCCTTTCTCTTCTATTTGCTCCATATTTAGAGCTCTTCTTTTGGACCAAGTATTAGGTGCAATTGAAGGTTCTCCATTCATGCCACTAAAATATTCCCCTTGCCAATTAAAGAATGTAGTCTCATTAGGTTATGCATCTCATTGTGGCACTGATCCACTAGAAGAATCATCCAAATGTGTGCTTGACACATTTTGTACCATGAGTGCTTGATTCATCAACCCATTCAAACAGGTAGCCTCATTATGCATTTTATTGAAAGGAAAACACCATTTATTTTCTGTTACTAGATTTTTTTGTGTTGGGACCATCTCCTTGACTGGATTTGCAGAATTTAGAGGAAATGGGTTGTAAGGCTGAAATGACCTTTGATTTAAATTTTGCCTCTGCCCTTGGTAATTTCCTTGGTATGGTGGTCTATTTTTTTGATAGAACTATCCCTGCCCTTGATATTGATAATTGAAGCCTTTATTTTTTTTTGGAAAGGTGGTCTAACCCCTTGATTTTGTATTTTGATATTGTTCAACTCATTACCAAAGGTCTGCAATAGGCTCTTAATTTCTTGCAGTTCTTTGGAAGGGTCTGCCTTTAATTCCTTATTGCTTGAACTAGCTTTAGGTTCTATTATAGTAGGTATAGGAGTGAATGAAGGAATGTGCATAGGACTATTGGGCTAAATACCAGGGAAGATAGGCATGGATGGCCTTAGGGCTATCATACTAGCCTAAATTAGACAATTCTTTACTTTAAGAACTATATCAAAAGCCAGGGGAAGTGAGGTAACTCCCATAGACTGGATCATGATAGATATATTTCTATTTGAACTTTTCAATAAATATATGAAATCATAATCTTTTGAAGGCCTTATAGAAATAGGAATCCTATTCCATGTCTTAAGAAATTTGTCATCTGTTCTTGAGGGGCTCTTTTGATAGTAGTGAGTTTCTCTACTAGGGAAAAATATTCTGATTTATCTTCAAAATATTTGCTTTGGGAGTCTCCAAGTCTATCCCATGAATCAATGGAGCCAAATGCTAAATTTATAAACCACTCTAGGGATTTACCTTAGAAGGAGGCTACAAACAACTTGGTAGCCACATCTTCCTCAGTGATATAATGTACGCTACAGATGGTAGCCACATCTCTGATGTGATCTCAAGCTATTTTTTATTTTTCACTTGTGAAATTAGGCAATATTTTTAATGTTGCTAGAGGTACATCATGGTGTTGGGTAAAATTTAATGGGCTACCCTGATTAAAGGGTACAAATACAAATTTCCTTTCCATCGTAGGGACTGATATTTTCTGAGTAACAACTATATGGGTTGCACTCAAACCAGTAAGTGAATTTGAGTTTCTTAGCAACTCATTTCTTAAAGACCTTCCTCTCCTTCTTGTATGAAATAAAAAGGGTCTTTATTCTACAATAGGTGGTGTAGACTACACTCTCCTTATATGGGGTTTCCTTTGGGATGCTCTCCCTTTTCTTTTTGTTGGAGACAACTGCAAAAAATTTAGAAGATTTTGAGCTTCTTGTCTCTATCTTTCTCATAAAATTTAGTAGGAATGGATATTTATGTTCTAACACCAGTGTAGTCACCATATATGCTTTAAAAATAAATTTTAAGTCAGTATTATGTAATCAACATATCAAAGACAACATAGCTTTAAAATATGAACTTCTTTGGTGTCCCACTCGGCGTGCCAAAAACTGTTATACACCAAATTTGCACCCTTCTAAAATTGAGAGTCTAGTGATCTGGTATAGCATGGGATTCACTTCTAGGTTGTGGGACCTTTCTAAATTTGTAGTTAAACCTATAGATTCTAGGTCAGTTCCTCTTGGATAATCACCTATTCTTCTCTTGAAACTTGAAATAAAACTTGGGAGGAGAAGGGACAGAAGAAAACTGAAAGACATAAAGAAAGAACTTAATCTATTAAGTGATACAGTGGAATGACATGAATCATAAAAAAAATGGCTAATATTTAGCATGAAATCTTTGAATCAAAGCAAGAACAAATTTCTAAATAGGCTTGCAAAAGTGTTTCATAGAGAGGTCCGAGATGAAAACTATTGAAGGAATGAAAAGATTTCACGAAAATAGCTTTCAAGAATATCGACACAGACTGTGACCTTCAAGCAAACATTCACTCTAGAAGATAGGTACAAAAATGAGACAAGATAACAAGGAATAAAAAAAATTCACCAGATTATCTTTATCAATCATTCACAATAGTACATAAAAATACAGAAAGAAAGAAGACTAAAATAACTCAAACATTTCTCCAAAAATTAGCAACTGTATTATGCTTCAGAGAGAATTACAAACATATGAAAAACTTGAGGAAAGGAAAAATGTCACAAAAATTTGTTTACATAAGCTTAACCTCCTTACAAAAGCTTCAAAAACTACTTATATACAAACTCCTCAACCACCAAGGCTCAAGAGTTGATCCAACAGATCAAATCAGAACATGTAGGGTTACAAAAGATATTCTTGAAAAAAAACTAGAAACCCTAAAATGGTCAATTCTGTTCATTAATGCCCCTTGGAAAATATCTTAGATGAACATATATGCCTTGGAGATATCTCCCATCACCATAACTTCGACCGAAAAATCTGTTTGATCCATGTACCATGTCCGTAACTTGAAAAATCATGCCACCACCATGAAAAAGATTTGAATATTTGAAAAATATGATATAATGGTCATAGGTGGCATGAAACATCCCATCAACAGCTCAGGTTTGAATCTTGACCAGCTTTAAAATAGGACTATTGATCCCTCTTAAGTTACCCGCGAGCTCAGGATCTGATTTGGACATGCGTCAAGCAGGCAAGATGCCTTTATCATTAAAAAACTTCATCTTTGTGCTTGAGCCATAAAAACCTTTTTCCAATCAAATTTAACCTACTCTACTTTTACCTGCCTTAGAATGAGCACCTTTCCATGTGTCGAATGGTCATGATGGCTTGATGGATTCCTAGTGTTTGATCTCTACATGAAGGAAAAGCGAAGACCGTTTGATCAAACCTACATCTGAATCTTGTCTTTAACCCAGCCTTTAACTTGGGGCACATAAATCCTTTATATCTCCAAGTCTCTAGGTACTTGTCTTAACCCTGGTCTGATCAAGAGATTCAGAGATACAAGCTATCTCTGAATCTCCAAATAAAATTCTTAACCAGACTCGACATGACTCAAGTCCCATTCTAAGTTTCAGAGATAAAGCAATCTAGGAGTCACCAAGTGAAATTCTTAACTCCGATTCCATTCTGAGACTCAATGACAACCCTCTCATTTGATCTGCCTCAATGGTTTGTGCTTGATCTCCATATTTTCTGAGACTTAACTGTAACATTACGAGATCAAGAGATAAGCATAAAAAACCCAAAACTAATCTTGTCTCCAGATCGTTGAATGTTATCCACTTAACCATGAACATTACATGATTAAAAGACAAGTTAAAAAGGCACATGGACAATAAGACCTTAAGTGGCATAAAAATTTAATGTAAAATTATAACAAGCAACAAAGACTTAGGGATTTAAGGGGTTTTTTATGAAAATCAAACAAGAGCCTCAGACAGGAAACACTAGGACTTTCAAAAAATAAAGACAAAGACCTCAAGCCATAGACAAATTTCTTACAAGCTGGGCTCAACCCTTGTGGGAGCCACATTTACTCCACTTTTGAACCAAAAGAGCATAGGATAGGAAATTTTGGGTAACAAGTACATCTGCTAAAAAAGAGAAGGTTTTCCTAAAAATCTTTGCATTCCTCTCAAGCCACTAGTTCCAAATGAGAGTGGAAGGGGAGATATTCCAAAGGGGTGAAAAAGTAGAGCTTTTGTGCAGAGAAGGGCATCCCTGAAAATGGTTACATAAGTTAGGAATTGTAAAGAGAAAAATATAAATGTGAAGAGGTAATGGGTACAAGAGGCTTGCACATCTAAATAATATCCTTTACATATGAAAAGTTGGGGAAGGTAAGATTCTCCTCTTAGCCCCAAATTCACAAAGGAAAGATCTAAATTGATTAACCACAGCAAAATGATCAATGCACAAATGAATCAATCGATTAGAAATAAAAAGAAAGAGGAAAACCTTACATTAAATTTTGGAGGAGAGTCTATAATAGATCTAAAAAGATTCAAATCTTAATTTAAATGAGCTAAAGAAAAATACTAACCTCAAAATATAGAAGATCTGGAAATTGTTGTTTTCTGTTGTCTATACTGAGTTTCTATAAATTATGCAACCTGCCCTAGCCTTGAAACACAGAGACAGAGAAAACCCTAAAATCATTTTTTTTATGAGAAAGGTCAACCTTGACCCAAATACAGGGGCACAATTGTACCCCTTTATGTCGACCTTGACCTGCACTTCTCTGGCGGAAAATTTGTTCGCGAATCCTGAAAGTTCGCCGAAAAGGGTACACAAGTCTTCTCTGTAATTTTCTATTTCGTATTTGTACCTGCAAGAAAAAATGGGTTTTCTATTTTTTGGATGGGGGGTTTGCCTTGGTCAAACCCCATTTTTGAATTAACCTTGAAATAGAATTGAAATTGCAGTAATAAACAAATTAAATATATTAATTCACCTTGGTTATGTTGAAACCCTTGTGGAGGATTCGAATCCTTGAATCCACAAGTATGGATGGTCAAAATGGATGTATAATGTAGGATGTAGGATGTAAGATGTCTCAATTCAATTTATTTTATATCTTCAACACCAATATTCAATGGATCTTGGAATAGGAGGAAGCTTGAATGGATATAGATGGAGAAATATTCAACAAGAGGGCTCCATAGAGCTTGAATCCTTCAATGACTACTAATGGATCTCCTTGATGAATTTAATCTTGAATGCTTGAATGCTTGAATGTAAATGATTGCTTCAATAGATTATGCTTAGATTATCCTTCTTCTTATCCTCCAAAATGAGAGGAGAATGTTTCCTTATATACTATTCTAGGGCACAAACTTCTAGAGAGGATGACATATGAGAATTAAATTCCAATTAGGCTCATACCCCTAGAAGTGGACCTATATTAAATATCTTTTAAAGAGTCACCACTTTGGACCCCAAAACATCCAACCTAGAAGCGGGAAAAACTTCTTTCCAAAACCTGACATTTGGAAATCTTTGAAATTTGAAATTTAGACCTTGGGTCAGGGTAGAGGTCAACCTTGACCCTGAGGTCATGAACCTAAAAATATTAGATCAAGCTACTAGAAACAAGTAGGAGAGAAGTGGAAAATAGGGAAGGATAGGGGAAAAACCAGATCCAAGTCAAAGACCCATTAAAGGCATTTGACATGACCCCAAACCACTTACTCGGAGGGCTAAACCATTCCCAAATGGAAGTGCTTCCATTTTCTGATGTTACATTTAGCCCACACTTTAGAAAGAGTATGGACTCAATACAAACTCTTGGTAAAGGAGATCACAAAAAAAAGATAATCTTATTGAAATCAAATGGATAAAGCAATCCTCAAGCCCCCAGGAACTCAAGTCTTTTTCAACCCCAAGATTACAATAAGAGAGACATCACCAGTCAAAGGAAAAGAGAGAGAGGGTGTAATTACCTCGCCCAATGAGAACCTATGTCCCATTGTGAATCACACAAGGAAACAATGAAATTGGAAAGATGGAGTTGAACCACATAGTGAATGTGGCTACTCACTAGTAAATCCATCAAAGGATTCACCCGCAGGAATATTCTATTCCAAAAGAGCAAAGCCAAAACTTGAGAGACCCAGTCTTAAGGACACCTTTTGACCTTAAGGGATCAAAACTTTGTAAATTGAAACTAGAGGGATCAAGAGATCCTATAAGGTAAAAATCCATGCTTTAAGGATTAGTCTCTAATCCATAAAGGGAAAAAAAGTTATAAGTTTGAAAATATTTTGGAAGTGCGTGTGTGGAAAAAGTGAGCAAAATGTATGCCCCCACATTAAATTCATTGCTAACACCTTAACAAGAGCAATGGATTTAAAAGAAACATAAACAACTCCACTAATTATGTTCCACTATGAGATGGCCCCAAGTGAAGACAAATCATGGGAAATACCACATAAACATACAGAGAACAAAAAAGGGATCTACCTACCATGGGGTTAGTATGATCATAAGATAATATATATGATATTATTGCAAATGAATTGACACCATTCCCCAAAGAAAGTATAACTACAATCACAATGGAGGAAATAAAATGAAAGATTTATGAAGAAGAGTCTTTTCAGACCACAACATGGAGACCAAAAAGAATCACTGCTACCATGTCACAAATCCAAGCAGACTACACAAGGAAAACATTTACGAACAACAACACAGGTACAAAATAACATGAAAACAACATATAGAAGAATAGATATACATATAGAGGAATAGTACAACAGGTTTGATTCCTTTATCACCTTGCACCAACAAAGTAACAAGGGTCGTATAAAATAATCTAACAAACATTTAGCAAACACATTACGGGAGAAGCACAATACAATAGAAAAACACATAAAAGGATACCATGGAGGACAAGACAATCAAGCGCATCTCCTACTCTCCCCATCTTGGTCTACATCATTTAGGGAAGGTGGCCAAATCACAAGAGGGACTATATCCAACATAGTAGGAATAATAACCAGTTCCAAACAAGGATCCTCTTGAGAATCGTGATGTTCGATACTAGGTGTAATTATCAATTATGTTGAAAGCATATTAGGTAAATCAGTATCAATATCAATAGTCTCATATTCATCACTAGCATCAATGGGATCATCAAGAGTATCTTCTTCATCAAGATTAATAGAAATAGAATCTAAGATACAAATAGAATCACCATAATCATTCATCTTAACATAATTATTAACATTAACTTCTTCCAACACATCAGGCATAGGATGGTCAAAAGAAGGTAAAGAACTTTGTAGAATAGAGGCATGGACCTTATCCTGAGCCCAACACTTCTTACAATGCTCATTGGCAGATCGGTTACATTTTTTCTTGTTTGAAATATGTTGAGAACTAGGAGGAACAACAACCGATTCCTTAACAGGTTCTATAGAGAATTACTAGGATTCTCAGTAGGCTCAAAAGAAACACTAGGAGCTTGATTAATAGAACTAGAATCAAGGGATAAAGGAGGTATGGAAGGCATAGGAAAAATACCATGGTTAAGATCCATCTGAGGCATTCTTAACTCAACAATCTTGTGATATTTATAGGCTTGATATGAGCAAAAAAGGCTATCAAGTCGAGAAGCACATGAATTAGGTAATGAAGGCAAAAAGAAGTCAAGGGTAGCACAATCCCTAGGCCTAGAAGGTTGATATAAAATATGATTGATTTTTTTCACTTATTCATCATGATTGAACTTAATACACTTATGGATAGGAGAAGCAATGACATGCATGGCAGTCAACCAAGGAAAACTAAGCTTAACTTGAAATTGATCAGAAGTGGGGAAAACAATGAAGGTAGTGTCCACAACTTTACCAAAAAGTTCAATAGATAATTTAATAGATCCAAATGATGGATAGAGAAAATCATTACAAGTTTGGATCCACACATTAGATGTATTATAACAATCACGTTGTAATTTCTTCGAAAAAGGGTTTTCTTCAGTAATGACATTGACTAAGGATGTAGGATCAACAAAAAAACCATGCATAGGTATCTTAGAAATCCTAGTATAAATGTAGAGGGGACCATCAGGAGCTTTAATAGTCTTAGAATCATCAAAGGTGATCGAGAGTTCCCTAGGTCTTTTATTCTTAGGTTGTTTTTGAGGTTTAGGTTGAGGTGGAACTTGAAGTTGAGGTTGAGGAGAAGGAACCTAAATAGGAGGTTGAGATTGAGGTTGGGGTGGAGATACAAGTTGAGAAAAAACAAGATGCTCCACATGGTTAACAATATGATTGATATCATCCATCTTTGAATCATAAATAATATCCACAGAAGATGGATGAACTATTGTATTAGTATCATATGTAGGAAAAGGATTTGTATATATTTGGAGGTTTTGATTAGGAGGAGAGACAAATTTTTCCCACTACCATAAATATTATCAACAAATAAATCATCACAATCAATTAAGTCGTGAACTTTATGTTTTAGAGAATAACACTTCTCAGTATCATGGCCATTTTGACGATGGTATTGACAAAAGGCTTTGGGATAAAAGGATTTTGATGCCATCATAGTAGGAACAAGAGGTCAAATAGGAGAAAAAGTAATCATATTTGCATTCAAAAACTTACTCATAATAGAATGTAAAGATTCAAAAAGAGGAGTAAACATACGATTCAGAAGAAAAGCAGTGGATACAGAAGTAGCATTGTTGGATGCAACAACAACTTGATCAACAATTGCATTTTCTTGCTTATTTATCTTGGCATAGTTGTTAGCTTTCTTAAACTTGTTGGGATTAGGAGAAGCATCAATCTTATCAACTGGGACATGATCCATTAGAGTGTTGCTCTCAAATTGGCTCACTTGTAATTGATAATGATGAAGCATTGCACAAAGTTGTTAAAAAGAGGTAAATTCAGTAAGCAAAATATTATCTCTAATATCATTTTGAAAATTTGAAATAAACATATGCTAAATATCAATATTAGGAACATGATAAGAAATTTGAGCATACAGATGCTTAAATCTATCAATAAATTCAGTCAATTTTTCTTTAGTATTTTGTTTACAATACATCAAATCAGTTAAGGACACTTGTGGAACAATGTTATTTTGGAACTATTGGATAAAGGCATTAGCAATTTTTGGAAAAGAATCAATAGAATACAGAGGCAAGGAACAATACCATTGCAAGGCCTTATCACAAAAAGTTCTAACAAACAACTTGGCTAAAATCCTATGGTCATGAGCATAGTCACTACAAAGGATTTGAAATGTTTTAACATGAGTGACAGTATCTCCCTTACCATTGTAATTCTCAAGATGAGGCATATCAGCTTGCTGAGGGACAAGACCATGAATAATGTCTCAGGATAAAGGACTACCCATGTCACATGTAGGAATACTAAACTTGAATTGAGTTAAGGATGCAAGTTGTTGTTGTAAAGAGGACACAATTCGAGCCAGACTAATGATTGTGGACTCATTAGAAGAAATAGGAGGCATAGAAACATTAGGAACACTAGGAAAAGTGTAGAAAGCGGCAGGAATGGAAGACACAACTGGTGGAACACTTGGAACTACAGTTGGAAGAGGGTTGGAATAGGTAAAAGGAACACTATGGTAAGAAGGTTGTGAGGTAGGTAGAGAAACCAGTGGAACACTCATAGGAAGAGATGGCAGTGGAAGATTCAAAGCTAGAGGATTGGAATATGGAAGAGATTTAGTCACTAAAGGAGGAGTATAAGTAGGAATTCTAGGTAAAGGAATGGAAGAATGTTCCACACTAGTGACAGGAGGAGTGAGTCCTAGATCTTGAGCTTCTTGAGATAAAGTTTTGAAATTTAAATGCACAAGATGAGTTATACCACACAAGAGATTAACACCTTTATCACTATCATGATGGAATTTCTTAAGGGCCTCTATAGCTTGAATAGAATATTGTTTATGGTTTTCTTGAATAAGCCAATTTCCCATTTTATCAAGATCAGTTGAAAGTTTTTGGACTTGTTGAGGAGGAAATATTAAAGCATCATCCTCATCATGAGATGAGTGAGAAGATTTATTCTCCATAGAAGGATTGGAATCATGAGTGATCAAATTGTCATCCGGGATCCTAAGGAAAGGAGCGGAAGACTCAAGATCAAAGGAACCCATAAGTCCATGAATTCTTCTAACCAGGATATTATAAGTAGGACTAGAGGTAGTAAAGCTCATACACCAATGCAATGCAAATGAAATAATTTAGAAAACACAAGGCATGAACAAATAAATGATTTTGTATTTTTTCTTTATATGTTTTTTTTTTTTTTTAATTTGAAATGTAAATACAAGAACATAAAAGAAGGCTAATCTAATATGCATGAAAGATCTAACATGAAATGTAAATCTAACACCACAAAAGAAAGAATTTTCATAAGCGGGTTCACTAAAATGTAAAGAGAAAAATATATATGTGAAGGGGTAATGGGTAGAAGAGACTTGCACATCTAAATAATATCCTTTACATATGAAAAGTTGGGGAAGGTAAGATTCTCCTCTTAGCCCCAAATTAACAAAGGAAAGATCCAAATTGATTAACCACAAGAAAATGGTCAATGCACAAATGAATCAATCAATTAGAAATAAGAAGAAAGAGGAAAACCTTAATTGTAATATATCTGAAAAGATTAAAATCTTAATTGAAATGAGTTGAAGAAAAATACTAACCTCAAAGTATAGAAGATTTGGAAATTGTTGTTTTCAAGTGTTTGTACTGAGTTTCTAGAAATTCTGCAACCTGCCCTGGCTTGGAAACACAGAGAAAGAGAAAACCAAGAAATCATTTTCTTTTCTGATCAAGGTTGACCTCGACCCAAATACGGGGGCACAATTTTACCGCTTTATGTCGACCTTGATCTTCATTGCTCCGACAAAAAATCTGTTTGTGGATCCTGAAAGTTTGCCAAAAATGGTATCTCAATTTTCTCTATAATTTGTTGTTTTTTATTTGTACCTGCAAGAAAAAGGGTTTTTCATTGTTTTGATGGGGGGTTTGCCTTGGTCAAACCCCAGTTTTGAATTAACCTTGAAATAGAATTGAAATTGCAGTAATAAACATAGTAAATAGAACAATTCACCTTGTTTATGTTGAAAGCCTTGTGGAGGATTCAAATCCTTGAATCCACAAGTATAGATGCTCCAAAATATGTATAATGTAGGATGTAGGATGTAAGATGTCTCAAATTAATTGCCTTTAGATCTTCAACACCATTCTTGAATGGATCTTGGAATAGGAAGAAGCTTGAATGGATATAGATGGAGAAATCTTCAACAAGAGGGCTCCATAGAGCTTGAATCCTTCAATGGCTACTAATGGATCTCCTTGATGAATTTAATCTTGAATTCTTGAAAGTAGATGATCGATTTGATAGATTATGCATAGATTATCCTTCGTTTTATCCTCCAAAATGGGAGAAGGCTTCCTTATATACTAGTCTAGGGAACAAACTTCTAGAGAGGATGACATATGAGGATTAACTTCTGATTAGGATCATTAGAATTGGACCTATATTAAATATATTTTATAGATTCACCACTTGGGAGCCTAAAACAACCAACCCAGAAGCGAGAAAAAAATCTTTCCAAACCCTGACATCCAGAAATATTTGAAATTTGAAATTTAGACCCTTGGATAGGGTGGAGGTTGACCCTAACCTAGGTCAGGGTTGAGTTTGATGTTGATGTAGGTTATTTTTGAGGATCGAGGTCAACCTTGACCCAGAAGGTCAACCTTATCATAGGCCGACCTCAAAATCTCAAAGGAGGATACCAGAAATAGGTAGGAGAGAAGTGGAAAATAAGGTAGGAGAGGGGAAAAACCTGATCCAAGTCAAAGACCCATTCAAGGTGTTTGACATGACCCCAACCCACTTACTCAAAGGGATAAAATAGTCCTAAATGGAAGTGATTCCATTTTTTGATGATACAGGAACCAATTTTGTTTGCTAACCCAATTTCTCAGAAAGCCAATACCAACAATCCATGACAATGGGGCAATGAAGGAGCATATGATTGGCTGATTTAATAAAGTAACCACAAAAAGTGCAAGGGAAAACCACAATAATTCCTAATCTATCCAAGCATTCCCCGGTAAGGATTCTATCCTGGATTTCCAACTAAGAAAAAGCACCAGGTTTAGGTAGGAAAGTGGTGCCCCATAATAAATGAGATGGCCAAGCATTATGATGTGAAAAGGGAAAATGAGAATCATAACCCACTTTGACTGAATATTTTCCTGAAGGGGAGCCAATCCAAATAATTAAATCATCTTGAAGGTTGGATATTATAACCCTATTTATTAATTCATTGGAAAGTTCTATAACCAAGTTTGAGACAAAGTAAAAAGAAGAGAGATATTTCCAAACTACAAGTCCATCAATGATAATAAAATATTAACTAACCGTATCCCCCCATATTGTTTTAAGATGTACATCCAAGGGGGGAAAATCCTAGATCCAATTCAAAGGTTGATGACCATTCCAAGAGTCATCTAGAAAGCGAGCCTTCATACCATTATGAACTAACCAAGAAAGAGAAGGAAGTATCACATCTGTACATGTACATAAAGAAATTCACATGGAAGACCCTCACGGGAGGGACAATGTGGTGAAAATCCTCTCATTATCATTAGAATCCAAATATTTCCCTTTCATCAATTTGACCCATTTCAGCTAAGGATTATGGTAAAACTACCATAAGAGGTTGGTTCCTAGAGCTTTATTTTGAGTGGAGAGATCCTGAATGCCTGCACCCTTGGGAGACTTAGGTTAACATACCTTTTACCAAGCTAAAAGTGACAACTTATTTTTTTGAGACACATTTTCCGCCCACAAAAAATTCTCTTAAAATGCTTTGTATCTCCTTAACAGATCGTTTGGGAATACTTAGAGCAGACATCAAATATAATGGTGTGATATTCAAGAAATATTTGATCATAAGGATCTTACCAGGTAAAGATAACCATTTTTCCTTCCAAGAAAGGATCCTTTTCAAAATATATGTAATAACCTTATCCAAAAAATTGTGTTTCTATGATCCATAAAAGAAGGGAATCCCCAAATACCAGCATGGGAGATTACCATGTTCATAACCCCAAAATGAAAGGAGTCTCTGCTTAACCATTGGGTTTACATTCAAGAAGAAGATATTGGATTTTGTAGGATTTACCAATTTTCCCAAGGCCTATGAATATTCCTCAATAACTTGCTTGATAACACTTGACTCATTCATAGTGGGCTCACAAAAAAGGTGCATGTCATCAGCAAAGAGGTTATGAGTAGTGATAAACCCCCATCTTCTAAAGTAATACCCTTACAAATACCCATAGTAATCATGTAAGATATAGCCTTGCTAAGACCCCCTTCCATAATGATGAAGAGGAAGGGAGAAAGTGGATCCCCTTGATGAATGCCCCTAGAGGAGGAAACAAACCCCTAGGTTGACCGTTAATAATCACATAGAAGGTGGGGGAGGACATGTAGGGGTAAACCCACTTGACCCAATTGGAATGAAAACCAAATTTAGCTAGAACCAAAGACAAAAAATCCCAGTCAACTCGGTCATATGCCTTCATCATATCCAACTTTAGGATCATAGCTAGCTTGCAGCTCATTGATAAAAAGTGTAGGATTTCATGAGCCACTATTGCCCCTTCAGGTGTCTCCCCGCCAGACACAAAACCCCCTATTCTTCATATATTATGATAGGGAGAATCTTGGTTAGACGAACCAATATGGCCTTAGTGAAAATATTATAAAGAGAGTTGCAGAGAGAAGATAGATGAAAATCCACAAATGTCCTTGGGTTGTCTTTTTTAGGAATGAAGGTTATCCATGTGGTCTTTAATTATTTTAACATAGTTTTTTTAAGTCTAGCCTCTTTGAGAGATAATACGATTTCATGACCAATAAAATCCCAACATTTATGAAAAATAGCATAGTAAAACCATCTTGTCCATGAGCTTTACCAGGAGCCATAGAAAAAAAAAACATATTTAAGTCCAGCATACTGAAAGGAGACAACAACATGTCATTATCTTCTCGAGATATACAATGAGGAATCAAATCAAGGATGAGATCAGACATTGTGGTTTATTGATTGGTGAACAATTTAGTAAAGAAAGATATCCCCTCCTCAACAATTTCTACCTCATCCTCAACTAAACTAGTTGGGGAGTTAATACTGATAATTTTACTCCTAAGTCTCTTCATATTTGCCGGTGCACAAAAGAATATGGTTCTACTATCACCCTCAGAGATCCAAATCTCGTGAGGCTTCTACTTCCAATATGTTTCCTCCTTCAAAATAACTTCTTCATATTGTGCCTTGATTCCTATTTCCAGTGGAAAAGTATAGGGATCCATCCCATGTAGAATGACATGATCATTTAGAGAACTCAGTTCAAATTGAATTCAATGCAGAATGACATGATCATTTAGAGAACTCAATTCAATCCTTTTTATGATAATATTCTTAAAGTGATTAATATTCCACTCCTCCATATTATCTTTTAGAAGGTGTAAACATTTGACCAGTTGGAAAAGGCGCATACCTTCCAAAAAAGGGCCACTTTCCCACCAAAATTAGAGAAGAGGAAGGAAAGAGGGATCTCAAAACCACATGGGTTAAAATTTGAAAGAGCCCTTTCGGTGAAGAGATTGTTCTGGTAAGTCTAGAAGGATGGGAAAGTGATCAAACCCTGAATAGGGAAGGATAGAAAAAAAAATCTCTATTAGTATATAACCAATGATCGGAGAGAAGAAAATAGTTAAGTCTCTCTGCAATATGATGTGACTCAACCCTTCTATTCATCCATGTAAAATTTCCCACCTTGGGTACATCATATAAAAGGTTATTATCAACAATAAATTGTTAAAATCCATCATAACCTTAGCTAAGGGGAGGATCCCCTCAATCTTTTCATCATTATTATGAATAACATTAAAATCACCACCTAGGATGATGAGTTCTTCAGATAGGGCCCCTATCAGATTACCAAGAAGATCCCAAAGCTTATTTTTATCCACAATGCTTGTAGTACCATAAACATTGAAAATCCAAAAGGGTATGTTAGATTTGGAGCTCCTTAATATTGAAAACATCCATTTTTCCCTTAGAAATTGGTTCTATAGAAACTGTATTAGGATTCCATAGAACAACCAATCCACCCATAGCTCCATGCAAAGGGGATGACCAAAAATTACCCAAATTGTAGGTTGAAAAGAGAGAAACAACTATCTGATCAGGTAGTTTAATTTCTTGCAATAACACAACATTAAACTTCATACTTGCTAACCAGCTCTTGATGAGACTTATCTTGTTAGGGGAATTTAAGCCCCTAACATTCCATGATATAATCCTTATTTTTCCTAAGGGGAAGATTCACCTCGCCTCTATTGTTGATTTTTTTTGGAATTGGAAATAGAAGCACTAGCGTACTCATGATGAAGGCTTCTTTTAGTACGAGAAGCCCTATTTGTGGGCGAACTAAGGGAATGTTTTCTGTTAGTCTTCTTACCATGCAAAAAAGTAGAGGAAAATGTAGATTGGATACCTACATCAATCTCATCCCCGAGTCTTGAAGCAAAGTAGGGTTGACATTTTTTCTTACCCGATGTCTTTGGGGATACCTTTTGAGAAGGACATTGATGAATAGAGAATAATAACTCCTCCCCCCCATATTTTGGAGATAGAGATGGGGAGAATTGTATAGGCACCTCATGGAATGAAGCCTCTAAATTAGGAGAAATTAAATCATATAGATTCACAAAATTTGGAATTTCCCCTTTACACTTGAGCCAATAAAGTGATGCATCGAAAGTCTCAATAATAGAATTAGTAATAGTATCATCTAAAACCACATTTTCCTTAGTTACAATATCCCAAACCTGAGAAACTGGATGATCTGAGGGTTAAATAAGAAAATTATTTTCAAACTATGGTGTCGTGAGATGCCTAGGAGAGTAGATTTTGAGAGAAAGGATAGGAGAGGGAGGGTCCTGATTATCAAGAGGTGGGGGTGAAGTTGTGAGTGAGATATGAAGAGTAGGAGTGGTAGGTGTAGACTGAGAAGGGGAAGTCTCAATGGCAATTGGAAACAAAAGAGATGGGACAAAAGGCTGCTCAATTATAGAAAAGGTTGGATGAGTGCAAGGCTCTTATGAGGGAAAATATTTAGTAGGAGTGGGAGAGGGGGCAGGTGGTATGACATAAGTCATGGGGACATAATGATCAGATAGAGGCTGAGAGATATTGAGATTAATCGAAGCCTTGGAGATTTGAGTAAAATAGTCACAATCAATGGTAATGAGTGGTTTACCCAAAAAAACCTCATCCTTGACAATAGATTGCCTCCAAGTACCAAATGGGAAATCAAACTTAAAAGTGGACAGAATAATATCAAATTTCCCTATGAGAACACAAATCAAAGTATGCAATTTATTGTCCTTCAAAACTCTATCAGTCCTAACAAAATTTCCAAGATAATTCCCCATTTCCATAAAAATATGAAGATCATTAATCTCATAAGGCAACTCAGGCAATGAAAACTAGGTAGGGGATTCATCAAAAAAAATTTGGCCTGACTGAAAGAAGGGATTCCAAGGTGAAGGCATGATAACAATATTAGGAAGATTAACAAAGCACTTAGACAGATCATGTTCCTTAGCTTGAGTAGTATCAAAAATAATTACAAAAGTATCTGTAGATAAAACTTGGAAATACAAAATCCCATAAAACACAACTTTAACTACTTTAATTAATTTAGACAATGAAAGTGATTTTCCCCATACCTCAATGATTACACCATGATCAATGAGATCAATACCACAACAAAATTTTAATGTATTTTCAATGAATATCCTTGGGATAGGGATCCATAAATTTTCTCCTTGTGATTTATCATGATTTCCAATAGTATGAGTGGGCGGATTTGAATCATCTTTTCGAGCCTTTTAAGTTCCTTCACTATTAATCTTAGAAGGGGTAGTAGAAGAATGCATCACCTAAGAAACATTAGCAATAGACAGAGTTTTCTTTTTTTGCATTAGGGTCTCAAAAACCATGTGTACCCTCTACTCTCAGCCTGGAGTAGATACATTCAACTGTCTAGGGTTTTGAAAACCTAGATTTGATTAGAGATAAAGTGTTTATATCACATGCATTGAGACAATATTTTGGCCACTAGGAGGAACCATTTTCTCATAGAAATACCATAATTTGAGATATCAAGCCATTTTCCATCCCTAAAGACGCAATGATGGATCAATCGACCTTTCCTATTAAAATTTGGAATTTCCTGAGATTGAGACCCACAAAAGGACTGTGAAGTTGAAGGATGGGAAAAAGCCAGATCTCTCCACTACCAATCCTGAAGAACCCACTGTGGTATGTGATGAGACTCTACCAATTTTGCAGAGTCAAGGTCATCAAAAGAGATATCTACCTAGTGAGGATTCACACCCTTCGCTGGCATTTTTCCAATCCTTGCTAATCAAAACCAGTGCAATTTAACTTAGCTTTATAGCTTCCATAGGCAAATATTGGACATTGAGGCTTGATCCATGAATTCTTCTTCTCTGTGCTAAATTTCACTAGTTATTTAATAGTACACAAGGAAAGAATGATTTTTTTTGTTGTTTTTCTATTGATGAGTAGGAAAATTACTTTTCAAAAATAAAATTCATCACTTTATTATTTCGCGCTAAGGTTACTTCTCTGAAAGAGTGAGCATAATATTTTTGGCTGAAATATTTATAGATGACTGACTCCGCAAGCATTTCCTACAGGTATTTGACAAAATATTAATCCTTATGATTGTGAGTAAAACAACTAATAGTAAAACAAGGCCCATGGTCTCAGAATTGTGTGCTTCCATAACGATCTCAACAGGCAAAACATTAGGATTGAAAACACATGCTGTCAATCCTTGAGCAAGCTTTGAGGATGTAGGAGAACATGAAATTATCAGGCCTCATGCCCTTTTCTTAGCCCGTCTTTTAAGTTCCCCTTCAAATACTTTTGAATCTCATTCTAAATTTCATTTTTTTGGTGCCCTAATCCTAGAGAAATGTTAAGTTATGCTTTCCAACCTATATTTTGCTGGGTCTTGCATACTTTAGTTTTTTTGAACAAAAATACCTCAAAAGTACCAATCCTTTCATTTACTTATTTATTATTAAATAAATAAATAGATAAAAAAAAAAGACCACAAATAAATTCTATTAGCTTCAACCATGAAATACTATCATCTATGCTTTACAATGATAGTAATGTCATTATTAATTCAATGTAGCTTTCATAGCCACACTAATATCGACACGTAAATTTGGATAGATTAATACATAGAAACTCTTTATACATATGATACTAATCAATAAATAAAAGGAAAATAGAAAACTAGAGGATCTAGATTTAATGCATACAAGTGTAGCCCTTTTCTGATTAAGTAAAAGCGGGATTTGAAAGGTCCCAAAACCTTGTACAAAAGATTAGAGGATATACAAAGCTGATCAACCTTCAAGGAGAATCAAACCAAAAATAAACAGGGGCCCTTGGCCTTACAATGAAAAACACACATAGAAAAGCACAGACAAAGGAAGCACAAGAAAAAAAGATAGTACGAAAGACAACCCAAAAGATAGAGATAACTAGCAATTGTCCCTCTGATCTTTTGCCTGCTCTGCCAGAAGTTCCATGTTGCCAACCGAAATCTTCAGTTCTTCAAGTTCTACATTTTTTTTCTTTAGGCTGGCATGGGTTCTCGCACCCTCTTTAGTATCTTTACTGTCATCCCCTCTATTAGTCTCCATTTTCTCAACAATGTTTTTGTTGTGATCGACATAATCTTTAGGAATGTTAAAGCTTTGATCACTTATTTTTTTCAAGGTATTCTCCAAATTTTCAACTTTATCTTCCTAATAGAAATTCTACCTTCATGGCGGTTCTCATTAGCATCTTTACTCATGTTGTGTGATTTATCTTTCATAGCCAATACAGTACCTCCACGCTCCCTGAAAGCCTCCCTTTTTTGTACAGCTTCCATCTAGTCTTCCAAGAAAGAGGCTATAGGTTTGTCACCAAATGTAGCTGCCTTAATCATATTCACCATTTTACTTTGCTCTTTAATGTCTACTTTCATAGATACACAGTCCTGGGCTAGAGTGACCATAAATTTACTTGTTAGACACCTACATTTGCAACCTTCATCCAAGCTCTCATATTCTTGGTAATCTAGTGCAACATGGGAATCATCTCAAGGTTGTGGGACCTTTTTCTAACCAAGACAAGACCTCTAGAATCTAGGCCGGTTCCTCTTGATATGTCACCCAAATTTTCTTCTTAACAGGAAATTAAATTCTTGAGGGAAAAGGAATAGAAGGAATGCATGAAAGGGAAATGACTGAAACCAAATTATCCTACTAGGTGATACACCGAAGGTGACATAAATCATAATACATTGACCAATCTCAGCATGAAAACCTTGGAACAAAAGAACACAACTTCCTAGATAGGTTTGCATAAGTATTTCATAGAGAGGCCTGAGACAAACAGAGGGTATTCAGGGAAAGAAGTGATTTCACAAACAATAGTGTATTTACTATAAGTAGACATAGACTATGACCTGCAAAAAGACATCCAATTTTGCAATTCGGCACAGGAATGAGACAAAATGACAGGGGACTGTAGAATATCCACAAACTCATCTAAATCAAATCATCCACAGTAGTACACACTATTGCAAAAGAAAGAGGGTTCAGAGACTCCAATATTTCACTAGAAATCACTCAACATATTCTAATTTAGTAAGAGAGATTCAGACAAGGAAGCCTAGGGATAGAAAAGATGTCACAAAAAGCCTCTACAATATCTAAACATCAATGAAAGATTAAAAACTAAATATATTGGAGGGCAGAAGGAATGCCATGGATAATTTCCAAGTCACAAAAACTCTTCGAGCTCTAAAGCTCTCAAAACTGATATATACTCCCCAGCACGCAGGCTTGGAGTCCCCAAAAAATGATTATAATATGTTTTTTTTGAATAACAGAAACCCTAACTGTCCAATCCATCAGAAGAATTCTAGAACCATCTACTGAAAATCAAATCTATCTTTAAAAAGTAGCTTGCCATAAAATGAAAATCTCTGGAAAAGGTCGGTGGATCTGATATGAAAGAAGATCAGTCAAAAATACATGGAATGAGGTCTTAATTAGGAAACCGATCTTGGCTCAAATCAACCATACTATTTGTAGAGAATATCCCTAGAAATCAGATTGCCCCTTCAGAAAAGCTGACTCAACCCCTTACTCCTCCTGAAGGGTTGCCCCTTATCCATCTAATCCTCTGCTAGTCGGCTCTACCATAACTGTTAAAATCTGATCTACAAATATATTTGAATTTTTCAATATTTGTATGGCAATGGTCATAGCTGGTGCAAATACCTGCATCGATGACTGAGATCAAAACCTGATTTTACTTTGAAACGTAGCCATAGATGACTTTACTCTACCCGGGATTTGTTTTATAATCTTGGGTCACCTTTCCTTCCTTGTCATTGAATCTCCCAGCTGTTCCCTTTAACCTTAGTTATATCACGAGACTCGGTGACAACATAGTCTCGCAATCTCCTTATCTTTTATTAACACTGCATCCTTTCGGAGACCCAGTGACAAAGGTGATTTCATAGTCGCAAAAAAAAATGGAATATCCCGCTTTGGTTATGAGACTTGGAGACTGAAGGAGTGTGAAACATGGGCCCCAAAAGACACGCATTCCCCTATCATTAGTTTACTATTGCCTTGTCACCACTGTTGCTTACATTAGCACTGACCTTAATTCAACCCGCTCCTAACCATGGAGAAATTGGAGACTTGACGACTAGGTAATCTCAAAGTCCCATAAAGGATTCTTACCCCTGCAGTTAATCACGAGACCTCCTGACTGAAAATGACTTAACCTTATCCCACTTTTACTCAAGTTACATTTGTAGGTTAGGAAAACACTTAGTTGCAGTACCTCATGATACTTTTATTAACCTTGGTTTATATTAGGAGACTACGTGACTAAAGGGAAATCTCAAGCTCACCGGATCTTATAGAATATGCCTTTTTCCCTCATGCGACTCAGAGACTAAAGGTAATGCTAAAAGTGCACATGGAACTTTTAAGGAGAAAAAGTGACCTGAATAGGTAATGGAAAAATAGAGTGAGAAATGACAGAGCTAGGGTTTACCATGAAACACTTTGGATTTCATATTTAGGTTGTTGCATGGACAAGGCAAAATGGGGAACTGAAGAGATATGCAGGCAACATGACCAAAAATAGAAACCCAAAGTCTTTTCATAGGCTGGGCTCAACCATTGTGGGAGCCTCATTTTACTCCACCTATAGTCAATTTTACTAGATGAGGAAAATTTGGGTAACATTTTTGGTAATTTCTGACGGGTGTCTTCCTGCTAGACATTGAGAACTAGTAGCCTCTAGAACATTCCATTAGGCATGGAGTCATCTATTTGAACAAAAACTTTCCTCTGACAGAGAAACAAATATAAAACAAAACTTATGTGCACGGACACTTCTTGAAAAGTTGAGAAGTTAGACTAGAAAGCTTCGAAAGAAAATAGGAAATCTAATCTACCCTAGGCTAACCAGTGGAACAAACTTGGTTAAACAAAACCATTTACTGGGCTGCTAAAGTAGCTTCCTTTTCAGAATAAAACATTTTGCAGTACATGTATAAGGACAATTACAAGTATACGAGGCATGTATAAATTTGTCAAACAATAACAAATTTCCTCTACAAAGGTGAGATCACATTCACTTGACTCAATCTGATCATGTGATGGTACCTCAACAAACTCCATTTGGGCTAGGTATTTGATAGGGAAACCCCTTGAGATTCTGAAGGTAGAAACCTTCTCACTGGCATCCTCCCTCTTTTCATGGTTACCTTCTTTTACTATGGAAAGCCATGTCATCTCCTCTTTAATGGTCAGAAGGCTATCATCTCCTTCCTTTAAACCAGCCAAAAGCTCATCAAAGTTGTCAAGATCCTGAGGATCTGAAATTAGATCCAAATTTTTCTTAGGTGACTAATCTTTTGAAAGGGAGTAATCTGAAAATGGATCTTCTGCAACAGACACACAACTTTGAACTCCTACCGCAGGGAGTAAGGTTTCATCATTTATCCCTTCACAAAAAATCCCTATGATCTCTGAAAAATAACACTCTTCCAAGCCTTCGCTGATGTTCTCCTCTTATTGTTGTAAAGTTTCAAGGGTAGTTATTGAGATAACATCATCATCCTACTTAATAAAATTACATAGCTCATCCAACAAGGTGATATTCTCCTCTTTTTCATCCATCATCTACTAAAGTTGCATCCCTTCTCCTAACAAATTTTTTGTCATAACAAATGACAGAGTTTCTACTTCCTTATCAACAAAGATGGGCAACCCCTTTAATAGGTTCACCATCGTATCAGCTTGAATATCTATCCCCATCTTCTCATCCTTATGTCCAAGCTCATCACAACCCTTACTAAGCTCTGAAGTCTCTGACCTCATCTCTTCTGCATCATCACAGAGAAGCTCATTAACCACAAGCTCGTGCCCTGATATTGAGTTAGTATCCTTGCAAAGGCTTGGGATTTGACAACTAGGAGGTAGTGACAACCATTTCCATAGATATTCATCACCTTGAGAGACAATAGAGGCCTCTTGGGGTGAATCATTTCTTTGGACAAACTACCCTGATTGATTAGTGTACTGATCTTTTATCATAGTTACCTGAGCAGGAGTCTTCGCCTTAAAACTTGGAATATGTAGTTGGGGGGTTTTAAGGGAAGACATAGAAGACATATTTGCTCTGACTCTTGGTTAGTCAAATCCTACACCACTTTGGTGCTGCTCCACCCTTGTTGCAACCACTTCTCTCAGCTACTGATGTTCTAGAGGCGGTTGCAAGTGCTCTGTTGTCTTTTGTGCTTCAAGAAGCTCCTTGAAGCTCAGAAGTGGGTGCCTTGTAGGTTCCTCATTTTTAGGGTGTGGGAACAAATGATACCTTCCCAATGGAATCTTAGGCCCAAGGGCTTCCATTTTAGCAATCTGAGCTTTTAATTTTTCTTAAATAACTTCAGCTTGGCAACTGAGCTCGTCTTCAAATTGCTGCCCATGAAGCATCCCAATCCTAGGGATACATGTTTGCAAGGTGATTGCTTCATGGTAGGGGGTAAACCCTTGGAAAATTCCATGATTTTCCATATCTTTCTTCTCATAGGCTTGAGTTTCCATATCTTGCTGCAAATTTTTTTATCTCAGATATATGCTTGATCATGTCAAGCACTTTAGCTTTTATCTTTCCTTGTTCTCTCATAACCTCTAAGATATGAGGCTATTGTCTAATGGGATGAAAAGAGGGGGGAGGAGGTAATCATGGTGGGCCAATTGCCTATGCATCAATTACTCTTGTTGTTCTTTTAGTTCCCATGGGTCTTCTCTTTGGAGGGCTTGCTCATAATCTCTGACAAGAGCATAATCATTTGGGGCATGTTGGATATATTGATGGCCTTGCATAGTATGGAAGCTTGGGGTAAAAGTAGGCCTTGGAGGGCTTTGGTATGGCTGATGAATAGCCCACAACATATTATTATTATAATAAGAAGGAGAGTAACCTAACTGCTCATAGCAGCCTGACATGTTTATTTATAGTTAGCTGGAATTTTGAAAAATGTGTAAAAACTTGGAACGTACTAGCACTTTGATCTTTGAAACTAGTAGACCTGCGGAGTCGCCAAATATGTAGAAAAATGACCTCTTTTAGGTCTAAATCATGTCATCAGCATATCAATTATAACAAGACTTGCAAGATAAAATTCTTTATGGAGTCCCACCAAGCGTGCTAGAACTGTTAGACACCTAGATTTGCACCCTTCATCCAAGCTCTTGTAGTCTTGGTAATCTAGTGTAACATGGGAATCATCTCAAGGTTGTGGGACCTTTTTCTAACTAAGATGAGGCCTCCAGATTCTAGGCCAGTTCCTCTTGATATGTCACCCAAATTTTCTTCTTAACAGGAAAGTAAATTCTTGAGGGAAAAGGGATAGAAGGAATGCATGAAAGGGAAATGACTAAAAGAAAAATTATCCTACTAGGTGATACACCGAAGGTGACCTAAATCATAATACATTGACCAATCTTAGCATGAAAACCTTGGAACAAAAGAACACAACTTCCTAGATAGTTTTGCATAAGTATTTCATAGAGAGGCCCGAGACAAATAGAGGCTATTCAGGGAAAGAAGTGATTTCACAAACAATAGCATATTTAATATAAGTAGACACAGACTATGACCTGTAAACAGACATCCAATTTTGCAATTGGGCACATGAATGAGACAAAATGATAGGGGACTGTAGAATATCCACAAACTCCTCTAAATCAAATCATCCACAATAGAACACAGTATTGCAAAAGAAAGAGGGTTCAAAGACTCCAATGTTTCACTAGAAATCACTCAACATATTCTAATTTAGTAAGAGAGATTCAGACAAGGAAGCCCAGGGATAGAAAAGATGTCACAAAAATCCTCTGCAATATCTAAACATCAATGAAAGATTACAAACTAAAGAAATCAGAGGGCAGAAAGAATGCCAGGGATAATTTCCAAGTTAGGAGAACTCTTCGAGCTCTAAAGCTCTCAAAACTGATACATATACTCCCCAACACGTAGGCTTGGAGTCCCCAAAAAATGATTATAATATGTTTTCTTTGAATAATAGAAACCCTAACTTTCCAATCCGTTAGAAGAAATCTTGAACCATCTACTGAAAATCAGATCTATGTTTGAAAAGTAGCTTTCCATAAAATGAAAATCTCTGGAAAAGGTTGGTGGATCTGATATGAAAGAAGAACAGTCAAAAATACATGGAATGAGGTCTTAATTAGGAAACTGTTCTTGGGTGAAATGGACCATACTATTTGTAGAGAATATCACCAGAAATTAGATTGCCCCTTCAGAAAAGCTGACTCAACCTCTTACTCCTCCTGAAGGGTCGCCCCTTATCCATCTAATCCTCTACCAGGCAACTCTTCCATAACTATTAAAATCTGATCTGCAAAGATATTTGAATTTTTAAATATTTGTATGACAACGGTCATAGCTGGCACAGATACCTACATCGACGGTTGAGATCAAAATCTGATTTGAATTTGAAACGTAGCCATAGATGACTTTACTCTACCTACGCTTCATTTTATAATATTGGGTCACCTTTCCTTCCTTGTCTTTGAATCTCTAAACTGTTCCCTTTAACCTTAGTTATATCACGAGACTCAGCGACAACACAGTCTCACAATCTCCTTATCTTTTATTAACCCTGCATCCTTTTGGAGACCCAGCGACAAAGGTGATATCATAGTAGCAAAACAAAATGGAATATCCCACTGTGGTTACGAGACTTGGAGACTGAAGGAGTGTGAAATACGAGCCCCACAAGACACACATTCCCCTATCATTTGTTTACTATTGCCTTGTCACCACTATTGCTTACATCATCACTGACCTCAATTCAACCCACTCCTAACCGTGGAGAATCTGGAGACTTGACGACTGGGTAATCTTGAAGGCTCAAAAAGGATTCTTACCCCTGCAGTTAATCACGACACCTCCCGACTGAAAAGGACTTAACCTTATCCCGCTTTCACTCAAGTTACATTCATAGGTTAGGAAAACACTCACTCGTAGTACCTCATGATACCTTTATTAACCTTGGTTTATATTGGGAGACTATGCGACTAAAGGGAAATCTCAGGGTCACCAGATCTTATAGAATATGCCTTTTTCCCTCATGCAACTCAGAGACTGAAGGTAATGCTAAAAGTGCACATGGAACTTTTAAGGAGCCTAAGTGACCTAAAAAGGTAATGGGAAAAAAGAGTGAGAAATGGCAGAGCTAGGGTTTACCATAAAACACTTAGGATTTCATATTTAGGTTATTGCATGGAAAAGGAAAAATAGGGAACTGAACAGATATGCAAGGAACATGACCAAAAATAGAAACCCAAAGACTTTTCATAGGATGGGCTCAACCCTTGTGGGAGCCTCATTTTACTCCACCTGTAGCCAATTTTACTAGATGAGGAAAATTTTGGAAACATTTTTGGTGATTTCTGCGGGATGTCTGCCTGCTAGACATTGAGAACTAGTAGCCTCTATCCATTTGGCATGGAGTCATCTCTTTGAACAAAAACTTTCCTCTGACAGATAAACAAATCTAAAAAAAAAATTATGTGCACGGGCACTTCTTGAAAAGTTGAGAAGTTAGACTAGAAAGCTTCGAAAGAAAATAGGAAATCTAATCTACCCTAGGCTAACTAGTGGAACAAACTTGGTTAAACAAAACCATTTACTGGGCTGCTAAAGTAGCTTCCTTTTCTGAATAAAACATTTTGCAGTACATGCATAAGGACAATTACAAGTATATGAGGCATGTATAGATTTGTCAGACAATAAAAAATTGCCTCTACAAAGGTGAGATCAGATTCACTTACCTCAATCTGATCGTGTGATGGTACCTCAACAAACTCCATTTGGGCTAGGTATTTGATACGGAAACCCCTTGAGATTCTGAAGGTAGAAACCTTCTTGCTGGCATCCTCCCTCTTTTCATGGTTACCTTCTTTTACTATGGAAATCCATGTCATCTCCTCTTTAAAGGTTAGAAGGCTATAATCTCCTTCCTTTAAACCAGCCAAAAGCTCATCAAAGCTATCAAGATACTGAGGACCTGAGGTTAGCTCCAAATTTTTCTTAGGTGACTGATCCTTTCAAAGCGAGTAATCCAAAAATGGATCTTCTATAGTAGACACACAAATCTAAACTCCTATTGCAGGGAGTAAGGGTTCATCATTTAGCCCTTCACAAAAAATCCCTATGATCTCTGAAAAATCACACTCTTCCAAGCCTTTGCTGATGTTCTCCTCTTGTTGCTGTAAAGTTGCATGGGTATTTATGGAGATAACTTCATCATCCTACTCAATAAAATTAGGCAGCTCATCCAACAAGGTGATACTCTCCTCTTTGTCATCCATCATTTGCTGAAGCTGCATCCCTTCTCCTGACTAATTTTTTGTCATAAGAAATGACATAGCTTTTGCTTCCTTATCAATAAAGATGGGCAGCCCCTCTAATAGGTTAACCAAGGTATCAACTTGAATATCTATCCCCATCTTCTCAGCCTTTTGTCCAAGCTCATCACAGCCCAAACTGAGCTCTGAAGTCTCTAACCTCATCTCTTTTGCATCATCACAGAGAAGCTCATTAACCACAAGCTCCTGCCCTGATACTAAGTTAGTATCCTTGCAAAGGCTTTGCATTTGACAACCAGGAGGTAGTGATACCCATTTCCATAGAGATTCATCAACCTAAGAGATAATAGAGGCCTCTTGGGGTGAATCATTTCTTTGGACAAACTACCCTGATTGATTAGTGTACTGATCTTTTATCACAGTTACCTGAGCAAGAGTCTTCGCCTTAAAACTTGGAATACATAGTTGGGGGGTTTTAAGGGAAGCCATAGAAGGCATATTTTCTCTGACTCTTGGTAAGTCAAATCTTGCACCACTTTGGTTCTTCTCCACCCTTGTTGCAACATTTTCTCTCGGCTGCTGATGTTCTAGAGGCGGCTGCAAGTGCTCTGTTGTGTTTTGTGCTTCAAGAAGGTCCTTGAAGCTCAGAAGTGGGTGCCTTGCAGGTTCCTCATGTGTAGGGTGTGGGAACAAATGATACCTTCCCAGTGGAATCTCAGGCCCAAGGGCTTCCATTTTAGCAATCTGAGCTTTTAATTTTGTTGAAATAACTTCATCTTGGCAACTGAGCTCATCTTCAAATTGTTGCCCATGAAGCATCCCAATCCCATGGATACATGTTTGCAAGGTGATTGCTTCATGGTAGGGGGTAAACCCTATGAAATTACCATGTGTTTCCATATCTTTCTTCTCATAGGCTTGAGTTTCCATATCTTGCTGCAAATTTTTTATCTCAGATTACTGCTTGATCATGTCAAGCACTTTAGCGTTTATCTTTCCTTGTTCTCTCATAACCTCTGAGATATGAGGTTGTTTTCTAATGGGATAAAAATGGGGGGGGAGGTAAGCATGGTGGGCCAATTTCCTATGAATAAATATCTCTTTTTGTGCCTTTAGTGCCCATGGGTCTTCTCTTTCGAGGGCTTGCTCATAATCTCTGACAAGAGCATAATCATCTAGGGCATGTTGGATATATTGATGGCCTTGCATAGTATGGAAGCTTGGGGTAAAAGTAGTCCTTGGAGGGCTTTGGTATGCCTGATGACTAGCCCATGATGTATTTTTATTATAATAAGAAGGAGAGTAACCTAATTTCTCATATCAGACTGACATGTCTATTTATAGTTAGCTCAAATTTTGAAAAATGTGTAAAAACTTGGAATGTACTAGCACTTTAATCTTTGAAACCAGTAGACCTACGGAGTCACCAGATATGCAGCAAAGTGACCTCTTCTAGGTCTAAATCATGTCATCAGCATATCAGTGATAACATGACTTGCAAGATAAAATTCTTATGGAGTCCCACCAAGCGTGCCAGAACTGTTAGACACCTAGATTTGCACCCTTCATCCAAGCTCTCGTAGTCTTGGTAATCTAGTGTAACATGGGAATCATCTCAATGTTGTGGGACCTTTTGCTAATCAAGACGAGACCTTTGGATTATAGGCCGGTTCCTCTTGATATGTAACCCAAATTCTCTTCTTAACAAGAAAGTAAATTCTTGAGGGAAAAGGGATAGAAGGAATGCATGAAAGGGAAATGAATGAAATCAAATTATCCTACTATGTGATACATCAAAGGTGACCTAAATCATAATATATTGACCAATCTCAGTATGAAAAACTTAGAACAAAAGAATGCAACTTCCTAGATAGGTTTGCATAAGTATTTCATAGAGAGGTCTGAGACAAACATAGACTATTCAGGGAAAGAAGTGATTTCACAAACAATAGCACATTTACTATAAGTAGACACGGACTATGACCTGCAAATAGACATCCAATTTTGCAATTTGACACAGGAATGAGACAAAATGACAGGGGACTATAGAATATCCACAAACTCATTTAAATCAAATCATCCATAGTAGTACACACTATTGCAAAAGAAAGAGGGTTCAAAGACTCCAATGTTTCACTAGAAATCACTCAAAATATTCTAATTTAGTAAGAGAGATTCAGACAAGGAAGCCCAGGGACAGAAAAGATGTCACAAAAAGACTCTGCAATATCTAAACATCAATGAAAGATTAAAAACTAAAGAAAGCAGAGGGCAAAAAGAATGCCACGGATAATTTCCAAGTCAGGAAAACTCTTCGAGCTCTAAAGCTCTCAAAACTGATATATATAATCCCCAGCATGCAGGATTGGAGTCCCAAAAAAATTATTATAATATGTTTTGTTTGAGTAAAATAAACCCTAACTGTCCAATCCATTAGAAGAAATTTGGAACCATCTACTGAAAATTAGATCTATGTTTGAAAAGTAGCTTGCCATAAAATGAAAATCTCTAGAAAAGGTCGGTGGATCTGATATGAAATAAGACCAGTCAAAAATACATGGAATGAGGTCTTAATTAGGAAACCGATCTTGGGTCAAATTGGCCGTACTATTTTTAGAGACTATTGTGAGAAATCAGATTGCCCCTTCAGAAAAGATAACTCAACCCTTTACTCCTCCTAAAGGGTCACCCCTTATCCATCTAATCCTCTGCCAGTCAGCTCTGCCATAAGTGTTAAAATCTAATCTACAAAGATTTTTGAATTTTTAAATATTTGTATGACAACGGTCACAACTGGCACGGATACCTGCATCGACGGTTGAGATCAAAATCTTATTTTACTTTGAAACGTAGCCATAGATGACTTTACTCTACCGGGGCTTCATTTTATAATCTTGGGTCACGTTTCCTTCCTTGTCGCTAAATCTCCCAACTATTCCCTTTAACCTTAGTTATATCATGAGTCTCGGTGACAACACAGTCTCACAATCTCCTTATCTTTTATTAATTATGCATCCTTTCGGAGACCCAAAAAAAAAGGTGATTTCATAGTCGCAAAACAAAATGGAATATCCCACTGTGGTTATGAGACTTGGAGACTGAAGGAGTGTGAAACACAGGCCCCACAAGACATGTGTTCCCCTGTCATTAGTTTACTATTGCCTTGTCACCACTTTTGCTTACATCAGCACTGACCTCAATTCAACCCACTCCTAACCATAGAGAATCTGGAGACTTGACAACTGGGTAATCTCAAAGTGTCATAAAGGATTCTTACCTGTGCAATTAATCACGAGACCTCCCGAATGAAAAGGACTTAACCTTATCCAACTTTTACTCAAGTTACATTCATAGTTTAGGAAAACACTCAGTCACAGTACCTCATGATACTTTTATTAACCTTGGTTTATATTAGGAGACTACGTGACTAAAGGGAAATCTTGGGGTCACCGGATCTTATAGAATATGCCTTTTCCCCTCATGCGACTCAAAGACTGATGGTAATGCTAAAAGTGCAAATGGAACTTTTAAGGAGCCTAAGTGACCTGAAAAGGTAATGGGAAAATAATGTGAGAAATGGCAGAGCTAGGGTTTACCATGAAACACTTAGGATTTAATATTTAGTTTATTGCATGGACAAGGAAAAATAGGGAACTAAACAGATATGCAGGGAACATGACCAAAAATAGAAACCCAAAGTATTTTCATAGGCTAGGCTCAACCCTTGTGGGAGCCTCATTTTACTCCACCTGTAGCCAATTTTACCAGATGAGAAAAATTTGGGTAACATTACCAAAATAAAGGATGGAATCTTTATGTTCCTGATCAATGTTGAACCCATCCCTTCTTCTACTTTTATCATTATTGACCTTAGTTTTTGCTGCACCTTCTAGCTCTTGAGTGTCCACCCTAATAGAGTTAGTGCTCTTATCCCTGCCACTATTATCTAGAGTATCCCCTCTTTTTTCATAATTTTTAATCTTCTTCCTCTTTATGATCACTTGGATTTCATTTAAATCCTCCTCCTCATTCGAAGACTCCATAATACCCTTATTTTTGGCATTACACTTCTCTTTTTTGACAACAAAGATATTATCCCTAATAAAAGGAAGTTTTCTTTTACCACCTTTCAGATTGATATCTTTATCCTCAGTCTTAATTTCTTCAAGTTCAAACTCCTCATCCAAGCCATCCCACCTCTGTTTATTTTTAGGATTCTTGCTAGAATAACTCCCTTTCACATTCCCTTTCCTTTTAGGAGTATTCTTCATCTCATCTTCAGTATCTACATTGAACTTGTCTCCCAAATCATACTCCTTTGTTTCTTCATCACTTGGAGTATTACCTTTGAGAATCGGTCTCTCAACCCTTTTCATTTTAAGATTTCTGTAAATCAGCACCATTAACCCTTGATGTAACCTGTGATCACCAAAAGGGTCAGTCTAAATATTTTTCATGGTATGATTCAGAGAACTCATAAGATAATACAAGTGTAGCCTTGTTATTGTACTTTTGTAGGCAATACTATTGCATTCACTTTGCACAATTAGTGAATTAATTTTGCACCAATCAACCAATCATAAGTCACTATTTTTTCCTCGTTAGACTATTTCTAAAGTTTAAATATTTAATTATAAATTAAATATATGATATAAATTACTTATCTCAATTATGATTGGTTCAACTGATTTGGTCTTATAGGACCCCTTTTCTGGAGGCTTCCACAAATTTGTTTTTTCACAGAGTTTCTAGCCATTGTTTGTTAATTTATAATTCATATATCATTTAATTTAGTGTGAAATTGCTCTTTTAATTTACAGTATAGTATATTTTTATGAGATATATATTTTATTTTTTATTTTTATAAACATGTTATTATATTTTATTATTTACCTTTAGATCCTAGCAGCTCTGTATTAACACTATGCAGATTGGGAACTATTTTGTGGTCTCCCAATTCTCATAAAACCTTTAGCTGAAGACCATTGCTAAGCTTTAAGCGAAGGTAATAGTGTATTAAGTATAAGGCCAGGAGATCTTAAATAATACAGATTAAAATCAGTCTGTCCTATTAGTATATGACTGGGCTCCTTGGTATTGGGAGTCTTCCTTTACTCATGAATGGAAGATGTAATTCACATATCTAAATCTTGGTTTCTCAAATTGATTGTGAAAATTAGGATGCTCCATTAGGCAGCCAACCTGGGAAAGTGAATAAATTTTTTAGGGATTAGGATTTTTATTACCTAATAACTAATGGATTGGTTTAAAAATATTAACATATTTAAAGAATAATATAAATTAGATATACTGTTTCGGAAACAAAAAGTCTTATATTCATGGAAAAAATTCAGTGAGAAATTGTTACTAAAATCTAAGAAATCACAATGGTCAAATTAAGCAAGCTCGTTAAAGTGAATCAAAATGCTCATATGATGATCATTATTGAGCAGAAAACAAAAACATATATGAGTATGCTTCCTTATGTAAATCTGAAACTAGACCAATGCTTTCAAATCAAAGCCAAGATAGGTATTCAATATGAATTAATAAACACATTGATAATAAGCTTCACGCTAAAACTGAAGATGATCAAAGCTAATCAATATAGATTTGCACTAATTGATTGGATATAACCAATGTAGGGGAGGATTAACAGAATAATAGAAATGAAGCAGTAATTAGAGAACCTGGGCATACAGTTTTGGTTCTGATACCTTTCCTAAGTTTCAAATAAAATCTTTCAGAAATCTTAGTCAATTAAAACTACAGTATTACAACAAATCAATCAACTAATCCAAACAATAACGAACCAATATGTGTGATGATAAAAATTACTTTTTAAATATCAATGAAAGGATTACCCAACTGCAAAATTCCTTTTTTTTTCTAATAATTATCAAAGCATTAGACAGGTCTTCCTAGTTTTGCATGTGCAGGGTAAGGAATTGCACTCCAAAGGCATAAATTGGATTTAAAGAAACAATGACAAGCCGCAATTCAGAATTAGCCGACTTCAAGATTCTACAAAGCTGGTCATACATTGGATTAAATTAATATATCTTAAATTTTTTGTATCATTTCTTGTAACTTTCTGAAGGAATTCCTTCATCAATTCTGTATATAAGGAAATGCCCTTATAATAGCTGTAATTTGTAATCTGAACCTAGTGTCCCAGGCAAGACTGGAGGTTTTCTTCTCCATTCATTCCTACCAGTGCCTGTAGAGAATGGGGTCTCTTGTAAAATTGGAAGTTTAATATAAATAAAATCTACGGGCTCCGGCCTTTTACTGATAAAAAAAAAAGAAAAAAATTATAATATATAACTATTATATATTCTAAAAAATTTATTATATTATATTTTTAATATATATATATATATATACACACACACACATATATATACTATAAATAATTATTACAATTTCTAATATATAATATATATTATTTTATAATATATAAAATAAAAGTACTATATCATATATGCAATATTATATAATTTTAGTGTTTTAAAAACTCTTTATTTATTATTTAAATTCACCTTACATTTATAATTTATGCAAAGTTTCTTATTTAATTTTTAATCTATAATAATTTTACTTTTATAAATAATTATTAATTAAAATATACTTAATATTTATAATAAAATTAGAATTAAATTTAAATATATAATTCTAATTATAACTAATTATGACAAGTACATGCTACTACATGGTAGTTGTTAAATACTAAAATATTGTTATATGGAAAGGAAGACACACACGAATAAATATAGATAACACTAATATTGAAAGTGATTTCCATCGGCTCCCAACAATATTTTATCAGGAATGTTGGGGATTTTTGGGAAATGAAGTTAGGAAGGTGGAGGAAGACTTTAGAAGGAAACTGATGCGGAGTAATATTCAACCCAAGAAAGAAGATCCGCCACCTTCCTACTAACTCAAAGTCCACACTGTACACTGATGTTGCGTGACTGTCCAACCATACTTTTTGATCTCCCGCGTGGCTTGAATACCATGGAATGATATTTGAATCATTTTCCACCTTCCTCTTCGCAGGTATAAATCCCTAGTCACACATTGCTGGAAACAAGATGGTCTTCACTTGTCGTGCGGTCTCTACAAACTATTTTATCGGGCCTCCTTTAATTGGTTATTAAATGCCATTTCATAGTCTCTTAACAACCATGAATAAACTCCCAACCACCATCTTGCGGCCCGCACAAATGTGTATATGCATAATATGCCACCACCTTTCTCTGTATAAATATATTGATCGCATGCACCAGCACCATATTTGGTAACGGTTTCTTTAATACCCTTTCTCAAACTCAATGCATTCGATCAAAGATATAAAGTAATCAGCATCTACAAACAGTTTTCAAACCAATTCCTTGCTTAAACAAAATAGTTCATTTAATATTGGTTATCAATAATGAACCAACCTGAATCCAATAAACTAGTTATCCAACTCCCAAGCAAAACCGAATCCATTTCACTGTTGGAATTCTTAATAATAGGAAACCGCAAACAATAAAATGATAATACTTCAAAGAGCATTAATATTCAAAAAC
>MU224554.1:3054207-3077623 GCA_018584345.1 Thuja plicata
TAAATTATTATGTTTCTAATTCCTGAACCATGTCTACCCCATGGTTCCCAAAGACTCTAAATTTCTCCGATATTTCCATATTACGAACTCTTGCCATGATTGGCCATGTTCGAGGGGTCTCCCATCAAACTTCCGGACTGACAAATTTCCTTGTCCCAAGGAAATGCTCTTGCTTCTTCTTCGTTGTCTTTCGTTCCTTTGCTTTCGCTACATCACTCTGATGACATCTCTGCATTTGTGTTGCTGTCCACCATTTGCATGCTGCTGCTATACTTCCATCTTACCCATTGAAGATTCTGGAAGATGCTTCCCACTCTTCCTTAGTGGTTGCTTCTTGCACCTTCTACCCAGCTTCATCCTCAAGGAGACAATATTAAGATCTTCGTCTAAGATCTTCTCAAGAACTCTCTTCGTTCTTCCTGTAGCTCTGATGGATTATAATGCAACCATTCATGATTCTTCCCACTGCAATATCGCCAGACCTTTCGCTGGCTCTGATACCAATCTGATGCGAAGTAATATTCAACCCAAGAAAGAAGATCCGCCACCTTCCTACTAACTCAAATTCCACACTGTACGCTGATGTTGCGTGGCTGTCCAACCATACTTTTTGATCTCCCGCGTGGCTTGAACACCATGGAATGATATTTGAATCATTTTCCACCTTCCTCTTCGCAGGTATAAATCCTGAGTCACACATTGCTGGAAACAAGATGGTCTTCACTTGTCACGCGGGCTCTACAAACTGTTTTATCGGGCCTCCTTTAAGTGGCTATTAAATGCCATGCCACCACCTTTCTCTGCATAAATATATTGATCGCATGCACGAGCACCATATTTGGTAACGGTTTCTTTAATACCCTTTCTCAAACTCAATGCATTCGATCAAAGATATAAAGTAATCAACATCTACAAACAGTTTTCAAACCAATTCCTTGCTTAAACAAAATAGTTCATTTAATATTGGTTATCAATAATGAACCAACCCGAATCCAATAAACTAGTTATCCAACTCCCAAGCAAAACTAAATCCATTTCACTATTGGAATTCTTAATAATAGGAAACCGCAAACAATAAAATGATAATACTTCAAAGAGCATTAATATTCAAAAACAATATAGACAACATAATTCCCTCAAAGGTAAATTTCAAAACATTGCAATTACATTTGGATGGCTCTCTGGCTGAAGGCCAGAGAGCCGAATTTCTTTCTCTCAACTCTTTGCTCTCGTAGTTTCTCTTTACTCTTGCTTTCCTCTCTCTCTCTCTCTTTTTATTCGGTTTCACTCTTTCTTTTAAAGAGTTGTTGGCGGTTACATATTGATGGTTATAAAACCATATTTCCACTTTTCATGCCTCATTGTCTCCTCAGGGAGTTCGCTTTCCTATTACAATGGAAATACATTTAAAATACAATTTAATGCAATATTTAACCATTAAATTATTATGTTTCTAATTCCTGAACCATGTCTACCCCATGGTTCCCAAAGACTCTAAATTTCTCCGATATTTCCATATTACGAACTCTTTCCATGATTGGCCATGTTTGAGGGGTCTCCCATCAGAAACACAAATTTAGTCATGATTTTAACAATACAACTATAATCCTGATTCTGAAGAAAATAAGATGTTTGTCATTGATAGATTTTAGACCAATTTCTCATTATAATACCATATACAAAATTATTTCTAAAGCACTTGCAAATAGATTGAAATTGGTGATGAAGAAATTGATTGCAGTTGAATAAAATTGGTTTACTCTAGGAAGAGAGATTTCAGATAGCATCATATTGGAAACAAATACTAGTCATAGTATGGAATTTGATAACATTCAAGAAATTAGATATGATAAAAGTATACGATAGAGTCCGCTCAAATTTTATACTAAATTTTTTTATAAGATTTTATTTTAGTTAAATATTGGATAGAGATGATACAGTTTTGTATCTCCTCCCTCCACATTTTAGTTTTGGCGAATGGATCAATGTGTTGACTTTTAATGCAACAAATGAGCTAAGACAAGTAGACCTTATTTAAACTTGTTTGTTTGTTTCCATGCCTAATGTGATGGGTCAGCTTATTGGAAGACAAAGAGAAACAAACATTTAAAGGGATATTAAATTGTAGAAGATCTGAAATCTATCATGCACTCTCAATTTGCCAATGACACACTTCTATTTGGTGAAGAAAATGTTCGAGAAGAATAAACTAATCAAATTTATATACATATTCTAAGATCTCAAATTAGGTAATAAATAAAAACAAGTCAAATATTTTCTTTTTTAATAATAAAAAGTTTGTGAAAAAAATATATGTAAGATTTTGGGGTATACCATTTTCACACTTCCTATAAAACATTTGGGTGCTCCTCTCTTTGCTAGTATGGGAAAAAGTTTATTTTGGGAAGAAGTGATAAATACCTGTTAAAAAAAGAAGTGCCTAGAAGAATAAATGGATTTCATTGGCAGGAAAATTTTGAAGGATAAAATTGGTTGTAGCTATAGTCCCAATATTTGTAATGTCTTGTTTCAAATTATCAAATAAAATAATTTGGGGTTTGAGGGGATTAATGAAGAAATTTATTTTAGAAGGAGATAAGGATGAGAAGTGAATTCCTTTTCTTAGTTGGGAGAAAACTTGTCTATCCAAGCAGGAAGGAGGTACAAGACTTAGAAAAATGCTATCAAAATAGTGCTCTTGGTGCAAAGCTAGTTTGGAAAATATACAAAATTATTAAGTAATATAGTGCAAAATAATGCAGAAAAAATATTTAGATTCGGAAGTTCGCAATCGTATTTTGACTATGGATAATAGTGGGAGAGGATCGTCACTATGAAGGTTCATATGGGATTGTAGGAAGATTGTCATAGATCATATAACATTGAAAATAGGTAATGAAAACAAAGTTTTTTTTGGGATTTCTAGAATGGGGAGGTCCTAGTGGCTCTGATAATCAACAATACAATTGGATTTTAGATGTCACATTCAAATTTGGGGATAAGGTGAATAATTATGTTATCAAATTGGAAGAAGAGAGGGGGCTCATGGAACTGGCGGTTGTTTTAGAATATGGACATTCAAAGGGAGGCTAAGGATATCATATGTGTAGAGTTTTTTAAAAATGAAGGTTTTACTATCCAATGAAGAAGATAATATTCTGTGGTGTACGTCAAAATAAGGAAATTATTCAGTTAGACTTGGTTATGCTCTCCAAAGAAAGAAGGTAAATGTGGAATGGTCCACTAAATTATTTTGGAGTAGTAGGTCATATTACTCAAGGCAAGAGTTTTTTGTGGATATCTTTGAATGACAAGATTTTAATAGGAGATAGACTTAGTATGGGTGGGATTGAGGGTCCAAGTTATTATGTACTTTTTTAATGATGGGTTGAATGTATATCAGTTTTTCTTGAATTTCCCTTTTCCTACCAAATGTTGGGAATGGATGATGTCATCTATTAACAATTTTTTTATGAAACAATCATCTCTATTATAATTTTTTTACTAAGTTGGCTAGTTTGTGAAAATAATTCAATGTAGGGAACATTAGAATTGTTTCACCTTCATTGTGTTTTTGGAAGGTGTGGAAGGAAAGGAATAGAAGGATATCCTATGGCCAACTAATGGATGTGGAAGAGATTATTTCTAAACTTAAAAGGGGAATTATTGAGCTGGTAAATTTAAAGGTTAAAAGAAAAAAAATTAAATTTATCTCATCTCAGGAAAGTCACATTCAAAGACCTAGGAAGGATTAGCTTCTCTACTAAATAAATTCACCAAAAAAATAGAGGAAAGATATTTAGTACACTAGAAGGTTCCGGAGTTAGGTAGATTCCAATTGAATTATGACAAGGCAACAAAAGGAAACCCGAGCAAGGCTAGCATGGGATGTTTAATTAGAGATGAGAAAGGGAGATGTGTGGGGGGCATAGAAAATAATTCAGTGAAGGATATAAATAATGAAGTGGAAATAGAATCTTTCTTACTTGGTCTATGGATGCACAAAGAAAAAATGTAAATGTTGTGGATGTTGAAGGAGATTCCAAATTCTGCATAAATACAACATGTTTAAATCCAATTAATAGTTGGAAGTTGATTCTTTGGGTTAATTTTATTAAGAAAATCTTGGCCAAATTCATAAATATCAAGACTACACATGTCTACTAGGAGAGTAATAATGACACAACCAAGGTAAGAGGTTCCAAGAGAATTAACAGTCAAACCTTGCAGCAAGAGTTACACAATAGAGAATCAAAGATTTCAAGAAGAAAATACACAGATCTAGAGTATGGAACACACACGAAACCTTTTAATTAACAAGTAAAACAATTACCAAGCTTTGCAATAGAATTCAACATCCCTAGCTCAAATGCCAGGGACTTATTACAAGGAAACCTAATTATCATTCCTGACCTATGACTAAAAACAACCCTCCTTCAAACCCTAGCTTATTGGCTTCAACCACTAAAAAAAGAACCAAGACCCAAGTTAAATGCATGAACTCAACCTAAAAGGTTCACCTCAAGATTACATTTACCAAGAGAAACAAAATGTGTTACAAATAAAATCCTAGTTGGCCTCCGACCTAAGATCTTTAACGAACAAATAAATCACAAGCTGTGATTATACAAATAGATTGAACAAACATGTACTCACAGAGGAAAATGAGCCATAAGAACCACCAATCAAGGAAATCCAAACAATGATTCAAACAATAACCGATTCAAGAACATGAAGAACACATTCCAAATACAACCAAATAATCCAACATAAATTTAGGCATTATACTCCAAATGAATTGTGATCATAGGAAAAGCTTCCTAATGATCTCTAGAACTTGAATCTACAACCACAACCACCAAGGATATGTAGAACTTGACCACAAAAAAAACATAGCAACTAATGATAGGAAAATAAAGACTCAGATGGTTTTGGTTGATGCAAGATTGCAATGAACCCAAGATGCTCCTGCATCAGACACCTGGGGTTATTTGAAAAGTGAGCCTCTCACTTTGATAAGATGAAGGAAAACCAAATCTATTTAACTCCATTTGATAAATCTATGAAGAATCCTCAATTGGTCTCTTCTTCCACTCAACAAGATATTCCTCATACTTCTTTCCTCTAGTGCTTTGACCAATTTTGGTATCCAAGATATGTTCAACCTCCTCCTTATGCTTCTTAGGATACTATAATTCACTCTCTGATCCATCTCCCTCACTGCTACCTGATTCATGATATTCATACAATTCTTCTATGTTGAATATACTTTCTATTTCCATGTCCTCTAGAAACTCAACTTCATAAGCATTCCTTGAATCAAACTTCCTTAGAATCTAACAAGTTCCAAACTTCTTCATCTTTAATTTACTATAGGTACCAATTGGAAACTGACCCTTTCTTAGGAAATCCATCACTTCATCACCAACTCCAAACTCATAATGTTTCCTCTTTCGATTATCTCTCTCCTTATACTTATCATTCATGCCCTCCAAATCTTTCTTAACTCTATCATGAAATCCTTCATATGATCGGTAAATTATTCTACTCTAGCGCTCCTCTTTTCTTCAACATTGATATCCCTCAAATCTGTTACTCCTTTAGGATGTAAACCATAAAAAATCTCAAAAGGTGTTCTCCTAGTACTCCTATTGACTGAATTCTTATAAGCAAACCCTGCTTGTGCCAAAACCAAGTCCCAATTACCTACCTTCTCACCAACCAAGCATCTCAGTAGATTACCCAAACTCATATTAACAACTTTTGTCTATCCATTAATTTGTAGGTGAAATGTAGACCTAAAATTCAATTCTATGTTAAGATTCCTCCAAAGTGTCCTCCAAAAATATCCAATAAACTTAGTATCCCTATCTGAAAAGATTCTTTTAGGCAACCCATGCAATCTGACAATATCCTTAAAAAACAAATCAGGTATATGTACTGCATCTGATGTCTTCTTACATGGAATCAAATGATCCATCTTTGAAAACCTATCAAGCACCACAAACAATGAATCATTACTTCTTTGACTCTTTGGAAAATCAAGCACAAAATCCATGCTAAGCTCATCCCAAGGATTCTTTGGTATAGGTAATGGTGTATGTAATCTAGTATTCTGACTATTCCCTTTAGCAACTTGACAAATCCTACACTTCTGAATCAAATTCATATCATCCTTATGAATCTACAACCAATAATACTACTCCTTGATAAATCTCACTGTCTTATCAATCCCAAAGTGCCCAACTAATCCTCCATAATGTTTCTCCTTAATTAGACTTTACCTCATATATTTTTCTTGGTGTACACAAATGAACTCCTTTGAACAACAATCCATCATGTAGGAAATAATCCAACAAATAAATCCTATTAGTAACCAAAGTTTCCTTACAAGCTTTCCAAGGTTCAAAAAATCAAGATTGTCCTTATACAAACTCTTCAATTCATCAAATCCAAGCACTGTCACCTTCATCTCTGTCATAAGATTCCTTATTCTAGTCAAAGAATCAACAACTTTGTTAGAAGTACCACTCATGTGCTTCAACATAAATTCTTAACTCTAAAAGAATTCAACCCATCTCATATGTCTCTGATTTAACTTACTCTGACTATGAAAATATTGTAAAGCCCGATGATCAGTATACAACACAAACTCCTTTGGCAATAACTAATGTCTCCACTTCTTCAAAGCTTGAAAAATATCATAAAAATGTTGACCATGAACTTATTAATTTCTCCTTGCATCATTACCCTTTTCTCTAAAGTAAGCAATCGGTCTACCTTCTTGACTCAGTATTGCTTTGATTGCACTTCCACTGGCATCATAGTCTACTTGAAATTCCACTCTAAAATTGTTGGAAATGAGATAAGTTACTAAGAGGGGAGGGGTGAATCAATTACTTCAAAACAAATCCTTTGTCCCTTAGATGTCTTAAATACTTTAACATTGTTACTCGGTTAATTAAGATATTCTTCTACAACTTAGGTGTCAAAATAATCTTTATAATATCCAATGCAATTATACTTTAGATAATTAAGTGTAGAAATATAAAGCATGAAACAAATAACATATACATAAGTGACACCAAGATTTAATGTGGAAACCCAATATGGGAAAAACCACCAATGTAACTAGTTACTATTTTTCACTCTTTTGAAGTGAGCCATGTTAGGAGCCAACCCTATTAAAGGTTAAAATAACACACTATTAGGTGTGACCTTGTTAAAGGATTTAATGACCCTGTGAGGAGTGGCCTTGTTAGAGGTCTTCAACACTTAAACATAGAAATGCTACCTTGTGAGAGGATTTACAAAAAGACTGTTAAGTCTACTCTATTAAGAGATTTTAGATCATTGCTACAATTGTTAGAAAGTAAAAATGAATTGACCTGTATGTGTAAGAAATTGTCTTTGCTGATTCAGATCTCTGTTCTAATTATAACTGGATCCTTGCTGATCAGATGTTCTATTGCAACTTCAAGTGATCAACAATCAATCAGAATCTTGTCTGATTTTGCCTTCACTCTTCATATCACATAACTCCATACTTCTTCTTTGTCTTCTTGTTGATCACCTTACTTATCACATTCAATCCAAACTTGACCTTTCATTTATATGGTAAGCCCTGCCAAGTCGGCTTGAATATAATTCTAATAATAAATCAAATTTAGTTGGCCTCATATAACCAATTAATTATAGAATATAAATCAATGTTAGTCAACTGCCACTGAATGCCCGACCAAGACTGAAATGCTCGAGTGACTCGGTCAACATTGAACTTCCTTCAATGCCTGACTAAACTCAGTCAGCACTAAATAACTCATTATGTTCACCAACTGTGCTCTGTGTGAATGTAGATATTTGTGTAACATCACTATATGAGTGTAAATACATGTGTAACATCAAGGAAAATATACAATTGAATAATTGTCTTCAACAATCTTGATCTTTGGCATTGATGGAAACACATGTCATAATACAAAGAATTGTAGAGAAACATAAAATTGTATTAATGTCTTTCGCTTCATTTTGATTCTCATCCAAAAACTCCCTATGACATCAAAATCTCCCTCTTACTGTATTATAGAAAAACTCTACCTATTTTATCTTATTCTTATGTATTATAGAAAACTCTCCCTCTTTGACAACAAATGCCAAAGACACCATCCCCACAAGTATCAATAGTCAGTACTATTTCACTTTGTAATTGTAATGTACCTGAATGTAGAAATTCACCTACAACGTGCTCTGATGTACCTGCATCAACTGATAGATCTTCACTGTCACTTGGGTTGATGCATCACTAAACTATATTTTAGTGAGCTTTAGTTAGGGGAAGCACCCCTATCTTTCCTCTAAGATACAAGTATTCATTCTTAGGTAAAGGTTTGGTGAATATGTATGCAACTTGTTCTTTGGTATTCACATATTCTAGCCTTACTTCTTTATTCTGTACCAATTCCCTCAAAAAATGATACTTTATTGCTATATGTTTGGTTTTGGTGTGCATTACAGGATTATGAGAAATGTTAATGGCACTAGTGTTGTCACAGGAGATAATAACCGAATCTTTTACTTCTTCCTTCATTACTGATAACAACTGCTTGATCCATATGATGTTTGAACAGTTCACTATTGTAGCAACATATTCTTCCTTTGATGTAGAATAAGAGATACAATTCTATTTCTTTCTAGTCCACAATACTAACCTATTTCCAAGAAAGAAAGCTCCACCACTGGTGCTTTTCCTAGCATCTACACTTCCAGCCTAATTAGCATTAGTGAATGCCTTTAAATCAAAGTTTCCTCCTTTCTTATACAATAAACCATAGTCTTTAGTACCCTTCAGATATCTCAGAATTGTTTTGATTGTCATTAGGTGAATATCTATGGATTAGCTGAAAATATTGCAACAATACCAACTACCAATGCAATATCAGGTCGGGTGTGAACAAAATATTGCAATTTTCCAATCATGGATCTATAGTTGGTTTGATGTACCTCCTTTGAATCATCATCTTTGGACAATTTATGTCTGGTACACATGGGTGTTCCAACAGGTTTGGAATCTTCCATACCAAATTTCTTAAGTATGTCCTTGATATATTTTGATTGAGTAATGTAGATACCATCCTTTAGTTGATGTACTTGTAATCCAACAAAGAATTTGATCTCACCAAACATAGACATCTCAAATTCTTTACTCATAGCTACAGAGAATACTTTGCATATGTCATCATAACCAGTGAATAATATGTCATCAAAAAATATCTCTGCTAATGGTATTTTGTTCTATGGTCCTTCTTTGATGTACAGGCTACTACTATCATTGGTTGTCTGAAATCCAATGCTTATTAGATAGCTATGCATTCTTTCATACTAGGCTCTGGGTGCTTGCTTTAGTCCATACAATGCTTTGTGTAGCTTGCAAACCATATCCCTTTAGCTAGGATCAATAAATCATTTAGGTTATTCAATGTAGACATCTTCTTCTAGGATTCCATTTAGAAATGCATATTTCACATCCATTTGATATACTTTGTATCCTTTATGTGCAGGATATGCCAGAAGAGTTCTGACTCCTTCAAGTTTTGTAACAAGAGAAAAAGTTTCTCCATAGTCAATACCCTCTTGTAGAGCATATCCTTTGCAAACTAGTCTAGCCTTGTTTCTAGAAACTTTACCATTTTCATTCATCTTATTTCTAAAAACCCACTTTGTTCCAATCACATTCTTGTCCTTTGGCCTAGGCACAAGATTCCAAGTCTTGTTCTTCTCAATCTGCTCAATTTCTTTATTCATTGCTTCTATCCAACTTTCATCATTCAATGCATCTTTAACAGTTCTAGGTTGAAATTCACTTAGTAAGCATATACCTTTGAGTTTCTTCCTTGTCATTACACCTTCTGTCTGATCTCCAATTATCTTCTCAGGTGCATGATACCTTTTAACATATCTTGAAAGTACTGAATCTTTTGTTCTAGGTTCTAGACTTGATCCACTGGGTCTATCATTCTCAAACATTCTTTCTTGTTCCTTTGTATGATGCTTAGGTTCCACTGTCTATGACTCAGATCCCTCTATCTGTGACTCAGGTTCCTCCGTCTGTGACTCGGTTACCTCTGCTTGTGACTTAGTTTCCTCTGTCTGTGACCTGGTTTCCTCTGTCTGTGACTCAATCTCTTCTACCAGTAGCTCAGGTTGCAAGTTTTCAACTCAGGTTGCACAGTTTGTGCTAGTATATTTAGTGGTCGATAGTTCTGTTATCCAATCACCATTGCTCGAGTCATAGGTATAGTATCAAGTTCATAATACACAAAGTTCTTGTAGTCTTCAGGATTTTTACTGCTCTTCTCATCTTATTTTTCTGCAAACTCATCAATCTTCACATGTACACTTTCTATGACTTTATGAGTAGTAATATTTAGGCATTTGTATGCTTTTCTTTTACATGAGTAACCTAGGAATATTCCTTCATCACTTTTTGCATCTATTTTTCCATTTCTAGCTTCCTTCAAGATGTAGCATCTATTTCCAAATACTTTGAAATAACAAACATTAGGTTTATAGCCATACCATAATTCAAAAGGTATCCTGTTACTACCTTTCTTCAATTGAACTTGGTTCATGGTGAACACTATAGTGTTGATGGCCTCCTTCCAGTATTTGTCAGAAACATTCTTTTCAATCATTAGAGTTCTGGCATAATCCATGATGGACCTATTTCTTCTCACTACTATTCCATTTTGTTGTGGTGTGCCAGGGGAAGATATCTCTCTTTTGATTCCTCTCTCATTACAAAATTCATTGAACTCATTAGAAGTGAATTCTCCTCCTCTGTCAGATCTTTGGCATTTTAGTTTCTTTCCTATTTCCTTTTCTACTCTTGCAAGATACCACTTGAATTTTTGAAAAAATTGTGATTTTTCTCTGAGAAACATGGCAGTCATCATTCTAGAATGATCATCAACAAATAAAATAAAATTATTCTCTACAATATATCTTGTTGTTCCAATTGGTCCACATGGATCAGTCAAGACTTCATTAGTATTGTAATTCTTGCTTTTGAAACTAGTCTTTCTCATCTTTCCGATTTGACATTGTTTGCATATTGCTAACTTGGGTTTCTTTAAAATAGGAATACCTCTGACTCTCTTATTCTTGCTTATGTTTACCATATTATCAAAGTTTACATGACACAACCTTTTATGCCATAACCATCTTTCTTCTACTTGTGCAATAAAGCATGAACCTTCAGTGAGATCAAGATAGAATAGATTACCTTTTGTTTGTCTGCCAGTTCCAACTAGGTTCCCTTTACCATCAAGGAGCTTGGCCTTACCATTCATGAATTCCACCTTTAAGCCAATGTTGTTCAACTGTGCTACACTGAGTAGATTTCTCCTCAATCCTTCAACCTAATAAGCATTATCACATTTGATTCCTTCTATAAAAATAATTCAACCTTTTCCTCTTACAGGGAAAGGTTCATCATTCCCAAAACTAACACTCCCACCATCATAGTGTTCAAGATGTTCAAAATTTGTCTTATCACCAGTCATGTGATGAGAACAACCACTATCAATTATCCAGGTGTCATTTTTATTAATGTGTGAGAAAAGTGTCATATTTTCATCTTCTTTGTTTGACTCATCCTTAACAGCAATATAAATCATTTCTTCTTCTTCATCACTGTATGAATCTTTAGCAATATAACAACACTTCTTACCTTTATCCTTGTAGCTTTTGTAGTTCTTGAAATCTTTCTTTCTGTTGAATTTGTTGAACTTTTTATCATCTTTGTCTTCTTAGTTTGGACACTTTGCAGCAATGTGACCAACCTCATTGCATGAGAAACAAATCAATAGTATCTTTCCTTTGTATTTTCCTTTTGTAGCTCTTCTTGCAAGCAGTGCTTCAATGATTTCAAGATCTTCATCATCAGATTCATCATCACTGTCACTTTCAATCTGCTTCTCTTTTGAGTATCTATCCTTCTTAACAAGGTTTAGTTTCGCTTTGAATGCAAACTCAAGATTTCTAGAGCTAGGAGAGTAATTGTCAAAGTTGTCTAGCTCAAAATTTGTAAGCCTTCACACTAATGTATCCAAAATTATATCTTTATTGCACCTCATCTCTTGAATAGCTGAAACTCTAAAAGCATAGATAGGAAGTAAATTTCTTAGTAACTTGGTGACCACTATTGTATCTTCAATTATTCCTTCTGTAGCTTTGATCGCACTCACAATCTTCTTGATTCTGTCACTGTATCTTGTAATGTCTTCTCCTTCTTTCATTTTCATCTGGTCAAATTTTCCTCTTATACTTTCTTCTTTGGATCTTCTTACATTTTCATATCCTCCATTAATTTCCTCTAATTTCTTCCACATTTCATAGGTTGTAGGGAAGTCCTTGACTTCACCAAATTACGAGTAGTTGGGTGAAGAAGATATGTAAATCATCATTATGTTGTGATGCTTATGATCCATCATCTGTTCCACAGTCATACTCCCTGTTTCTTTCACATATTTTCTCTCCAAAATTTGTAGACCAACATCACTGATAGTAGATAGATGTAGCTTCATCAGCTCCTGCCATGCTAGGAAATTGTCTTTGTTTAGCTTAGCGATAGCCTTTCTGTAAGACATCTCTGATCTTTATCTTAGGCTTTGAAACCTTCTCTGAAAGCACTTGAATCTCTGATACCAATTGTTTGAAATGAGATAAGTAACTAAGATGGGAGGGATGAATCAGTTACTTGAAAACAAATCCTTTTTCCCTTAGATGTCTTAAATACTTTAACACTACTACTCAGTTAATTAAGATATTCTTTTGTAACTCGGGTTTCGAAGTAATCTTTATAATATCCAATGCAATTATAATTTAGAGAATTAAGTGCAGAAACATAAAGCATGAAACAAATAACATATACATAAGTGACACCAAGATTTAACGTGGAAACCCAATATGGGAAAAACCACCAATGTAACAAGTTACTATTTTTCACTCTTCTGAAGTGAGCCCTGTTAGGAGCCAACCCTATTAAAGGTTACAATAACACACTGTCATGTGTGACCTTGTTAAAGGATTTAATCACCCTATGAGGAGTGGCCTTGTTAGAGGTCTTCAACACTTCAACATAGAAATTCTACCTTGTGAGAGGATTTACAAAAAGAATGTTAACTCTACTCTATTAAGAGATTTTAGATCACTGCTACAATTGTTAGAAAGTGAAAATGAATTGAAATGTATGTGTAAGAAACTATCTTTTCTTATTTAGATCTCTATTCTGATTATAACTGGAACCTTTCTGATAAGATGTTCTATTGAAGCTCTGAGTGATCAGTACTCAATCAGAATCCTTTCTGATTTTTCCTTCACTCTTCATATCACAAAATTCCACACTTCTACTTTCTCTTCTTGCTGATCACTTTACTTCTCACATTCAATCCAAACTTGACCTTTCATTTATATGGTAAGCCTTTTCAATTCATCTTGAATATACTTCTAATAATAAATCACAATTCAATCGGCCTCATATAACCAATTAATTATAGAATATAAATCAATGTTAGTCGGCTGCCACCGAATGCCTGACCAAGACTGAAATGCCTAAGTGACTTGGTCAACACTGAACTTCCTTCAATGCCCAACTAAACTTGGTCAACACTAAATAACTCATTATGTTCACCAACTGTGCTCGGTCTAAATGTAGACATTTGTGTAACATCACTATATAAGTGTAAATACATGTGTAACATCAATGACAATACACAAAATTGAATAATTGTCTTCAACATAAAATATGTCAGTGCTAACATAGGTTGTTCATTTACCTTTTGATTTAACAATTAAAAGCTTCTTTTTTCTCCATGTGTTCATATGAATTCCTCCTTATCTCCCCTCATTGTCTGAGTCATAGCATTGCAAACAAAACTAAAATTCCTCATGAAATTCCTATAAAAAATTGCCTAGTCATGAAATGATCTTACCTCACTAACACTTTCAGGGTTAGGCCATTCAAAAAATTCTCTAACCTTCTTAGGATCCATCTTCAATCCTTCAACATCAATCACAAATGCAAGGTATACAAGTTTAGTCTTCATAAAAGTACACTTCTTCAAATTTATCAACAACTTCTCCTCTCTTAATGTCTGTAATACTTTCCTTACATGCAATAGGTGTTCCTCTTTTGTCCTACTGAAAATCAAAATGTCATCCAAATAAACTATAACAAACCTACCCACAAATTCCTTCAACACTTCATTTATCAACCTCATGAAATTACTTGGTGCATTATAAATGCCAAAAGGCATTACTAACCACTCATACAAACCTTCATTAGTCTGAAAAGTAGTATTCCATTAATCGTCTTCTCTTAATCTAATCTAATGACAACTACTCTCAAATCAATCTTTGTGAAATACTTAGCTCCACTCAAACAATCCATTATGTCATCCATCCTACGAAAGGGAAAATGCTACTTGATAGTAATCTTGTTTATTTCTCTAGAATCTGTACACATCCTCCATTTTCCATCATTCTTAAGTGCCAATATCATAGGTACTACACAAGGACTCAAACTTTCTCTAATTAATCCTTTCTACAACAACTCACATACTTGCCTATTCAAATCCTCATTCTATGCTAGTGTCAACTAATGAGATGATTTATTAGCAAATCTAGCTCTAGGGATTAGATCCATGCAATGACTAATACTCCTAACCATTGGCAAACCATCAGGTACATTATCTAAAATCACATTTGCATACTCATCCATAATATCCTTAATCTCTTCAGGGTATTCACCACTCAGATCTATATCAATAGTCTTCTTTCAGACAATAGAAAAAAAACATTTTTATGTCTCATTCCTTCCAAGAATTTCCTTCCATCAACCATGCAAATTCTAGTACTAGTACAAATTTCCCCTCTAAAAGGTTCCTCCAAAGGAATCAATCTTTGTCTCATACCATTAGCCACAAAAATATATGTATTTAATATCCCATTATGTATAGTTTGTCTATCATACTGCCAAGGTCTACCCAAAAAAACATGGCATACATCCATAGGCATTATATCACACAAGACTTCATCATGGTATTTCCCTATTTTCATTTTAACCCAACATTGTTCACTTACCATTCACTTACCAACACCTTGTGATCATCTTTTATCCATGAAATCTCATACATTTTATAATGTTTCAATCTATGCAACTGCAACTTGTCTACCATTTCCTCAAATGAAAAATTCTTACAACTACCACCATCAACAACAAATTTACATACCATACCACCAAAAAGACATCGGGTTCAAAATATTTTCTTTCTTTGCCAAGATTTCTCCATCTTTTCATCATGGTACAAGGTTCTCCTCATTGTCAATGTCTCTCCCTTTTTATCCTGAGTATTGCTAACCGATTATGAAGATCCCTCTTCTTCAACAAGAGTTGTCCTTCTGTTTATTTCTATTCTTCTTTCATATCCACTTTGTTTGCAGTCAATGGTCCTATGACCTTCTCCACCACACTTGAAACAAGTTCCCTTAAAAACCTTTTTATCATCTCTTCGGTAGCCCTCATTCCTATAATCACCTCTGTAAGAATTCCTTTCAGGAGTCTTCTCCTTTGTCTTCCCTTTATCTGTCACCAACCAATCTACCACCTTAATCTCTTTGGAATATTCCACCTCTCCTCTTTGCCTTTGTTCTTGTCTTGTATTCAACTTGACTTCATCCTTTAGGACATACTGGTAAGAATCTTCCACAATCTTAATCTTGACCATACTGATCTCCTCTTATATTAACCTCCTCAAACCATTTAGGTACCTTGTAACTCTCTCCACTTCATCCTCTTTAAAACCAGATTTGATATCCAACTTGTAGAAATCATTGGTGTACTGTTTCACATTCATATCTTTTTGTCTCAAATTCTGCAATCTTCTGATCAAGTTAACCTCATAATCAGAGGGTAAGAACTTTTCTTTCATCTTTTTCACCATCCTATCCCAAGATTTGATCTTCTCTTTACCTCTACTCCTTCTATCAATCTAAAAAATTATCCCACCAAAGTGAAGCATGACCTCTTTGTTAGAAACACTAAGAGGGGGGGGTGAATCAGTGTTTGTCAATTAACTTTACTTTGGTAGCTAGAAACTTAAATCAAATAGAAAAAAAATGAAGCATAACACAAGATATGTTTATAGGGAAACCTTGATCAGAGGAAAACCCCGATAGGAATTAGAACCCACAAATGATTGTACTAGTCCTATGAACTTGTTAGATTTCCTTTGCCCTATTAGGAGTAGTCTTTACAATGCAAGTACAATGACCCTATTAGGATTCTTTACAAAACCCTATTAAAGGTGAATGGATCACTTCCAGAGCTCACTACCCAATAGGATGAAGGCTCCAACCTTCAGATAATAGATATACACTATATCAAAATATGAACTGTTGTTATGACACTGTTGTCTGATTGGTTCCATTTATGCACGGATGCTATAAGCCATCAAAGAGATTTATCTCATAATAATTTATTTGTACTATTCTTCTGGATATCTTTTCTGCATATTTCCCACTCTTACACTTAATACAAAATTGCATGTTAAGTATATATACATGTCTGAATAGATGTGACCAAAAACAAGACCTTAGTCGGCCCAAAATCAACATACACAACGCTTCAAAATTAATTGGATTAAGTGTGTTTACATGAGTGTTAAAGACATAATTAGAAACATATTACAATAGAAGCATCGCCATTACAAAACAAAATATTATATGCTAATCAAAATCCGAAGTTGGCTTCATGCTCTATTTTCTGAACTACTAGTGGCACTTGAACTTGCTGTAACTTCTCTGTATTGACATATCTTACCATGCCTGTATAGACTAAGCTTAATAACATATCGTAAAGCTTAAGTATAAAGGTGCATGCTCTGACTTGATATTACACATGTGCGTTGGTGCACTGATCAACTATATATCTCTGTTTTGTTCTGTCTTCTATACTTAGCCAAATTTTGATCTTCAAAGTTTGTGAACTTACTTGTCAAAACTTCATATAAATTTTTTTCCATAATAACAACACAAAATTAGTCATATAAACCCTGAGTGTCAACTTGCCAACACTCTTAACTTAGTACAGGCATACTTTACCTTCTTGTCTTCATTTGTACTTTCAAAATCAAAATACTTGTCCATAAGGTAGATCCAATCCAACAACTCATCTACATCCAATTGACCATCATAATCTAGTGGATTAAAATGTGGTCTTGTGTTAACCCTAGTAAGAGCTCTAATAAACCTTTCTTCTCTTTGATCCATTTCAAGTTGTTCTTGGGATTATCCTTCAACTTTTTCTTCAATATCTTCCTCAACATCACTTAATTCTTCAATATGCCAACCTCTCCTTTGGGTTATTTCAACTCCTTCCAATTTGGCAGAAATTTGTCTCAACATTTCAACAACATTAGGGTCTACACTTCTTCTAGCCATCTCTGATGATTCCTCTACAACCACGGGTCAAATCCTTACTTTTCTACCCCGTGACAAACTAAATCAGGAACCACGCTCTTAGGAGAGAAGATCTATTCACCATAATTGAAAACCATCACTCTGATAAAACCTAATGCAGCCAAGGTAAGAGGGTCCAAGAGAATGAACCGACCTACCTTGCAGAAATATTTACACAATAGAAACACAAATATTTTAAGAATAAAATACACATATATAGAGTATGGAACACACATGAAACCTTTTTATTAACAAGTAAAACAATTACAAAGCTTTGGAATAACAGTCAACATGACCAACTCAAATGCTAGGGACTTATTACAAGGAAACCTAATTATCCTTCCTAACCTATGTCTACAAAAAAACTTCCTTAAAACCCTAGCTTACTGCCTTTGATCCCTAAAACAAGAACAAAGACCCAACTTAAATACACAACCATGACCTAACAGGTTGGCCTCAAGATTACATTTCCCAAGAGAAATAAAATGTGTTACCAAAAAAATCCTACTCGGCCTCCGATATAAGATATTTAAACAAAAAATAAATCACAAGGATAGATCACACAAATAGGTCTGCCAAATATGTAGTCACATAGAAAAATTAGCCATAAGCACCGTTGATCAAGGAAATACAACCAACAATGCAAACACTGACCGGTTCAAGAACATGAAGAACACATTCTAAACACAGCCAAATAATCTAGCATAAATTTAGGTGTGATGCTCCAAATGAGTTGTGATCATAGGAAAAGCTTCCTAGTGTTCTCTAGAACATGAATGTAGGACCGCAACTTCCAAGGATATTTAGAACTTAACTGCGACAGGAAACACAACAACCGGTGACCAGGGACAAAAAGACTCACATGATATTGGTTGATGCAACATTGAAATGAACTCAAGATTCTCTTGTATCAAATAAGGCTACAAATTCTATAGAGTGTTGGAGTAGGACTAAATAATGATGAATGCATTAAGATATAATAGAATAAGTGGTCAGTACTTAATGATATTCTTTGTGTAGATAATGAGATTTGTAAAGTTCCACATGAAGGCATTAGTTGAGGAGTTAATTTATTTTATAGTTTATCAAAAATGCAAGGGAAATATGAAAATTATGGATCACGGGTGATAGAATAGTGACATGTATGAATCTTTAGTATTATGCGATATTTTTGTTAGGTCATTTCTAAATAAATGTGAATAACATGGAAAATTACTAAGCAAAAGATTATAAAAATTGTACAAATTAAGATGAAAGGAGATTAGGTGGCAAGATTGAGCGGACATAAATGATAAAGAAAATTATTTGTTTTAGGATGGTATGTAACTAGTTAGGAGGTCTGGCACTAAATTGCAAGAATAATAATTTCAATAATCTAGGATCGAATATTTGAAGGACTCTTGAGTGGGAAAAAATAGTAGAGATAAGTTTCACAATATCCTTTTTGGAAAGTTTAGATCAAATAAGGAAATGGATGTTCTATATAATGAAAGAGGGACTAGTGTTTAAGGAGGTGTGTATCATGGCTTATAAATTTAATATACATGGTGTAGGAGGATTATTTGAGATTAGAAACGACACTCTCTGGAATATGAGGGAATTGGTCATGAATCTTATCATTGGAGACAATAGGCATAGGCATGATGGTGAGAATTATAGAGAATTTTTATATATGAGATGGTTTTGTGGTATTGTATTATTGGACTATAGTTGCAGATGCTATTTTTGAGATTGATCTTGGTAGGTTGGCTATCCCATTATCATTATATTTTAATCTACAAGAAATAGGAGGGAAAGAAGAAGATCAGGATGATGAAGATGAAGAAGATAAGAGTCAGAAGAATATAAATAACAATGTGTGGGAATTTTTCTAAGAAGGACTGGGAAGAGATGACTTATCTAGTCTCAACAGGATCATCAAATTAGAGAATTCCTCTTTTTCAATGTCAATTGATTGGAGGGTCTTAAATTTTGGGAGGGGAATAGATTTCTTTTTTAATAATCTCCTTAAAAAAAGGGAATGGTTTAGGGTAATAGTTTTTTGTTAGGGTTTATGAGTTTTAAAGCATGTAAGTTATGTGATGTAATTTTATTTTGAATATTAATAAGAGGGAGATACCCCTACAATGGTAGAGCTTATCCTTAAAAAATACAATAAAGTGATCAAAATTATAAAATTCAAAAAGAAAACTACTTAGACCTACATATTATCTATTGGCTACATGGAAAAAGGAAACACCATGCCTAAGGCTACATACCATTCATTTTTTGTTATGTGATATATTGGATCTTCTCACATGAATTCCTTTACACCAAGCTATGTGGGAGGGAGGAATAAAAATTCTTGTATGTTATCATTTCTACTGCGTGGAAGAGTAGGAGGGGTACTTATTCAAGTTCTCAATGTCCAATGGTTTGAAGGAAACTTCTTTGAATGTGATGTACCAACACAAGAATAGCCATATTTTCTTGTAGATAGGAAAATATTTCTGTTCTATTTCTATTTCATTTTATTTTTATTTGTTTTAGCTATAGGCAACAATTAGGTGGGAGCTACTCAAAGAAAGGATCAAAGATGTTAATGGTCTAAATGGTCATATTCTTAAAATAACAGAGTTGGAAATTGTGTGTGGGATGACTATAAAAAATGGTAACATAAAACCCCAGTCCAAACAACACTCATAGTTATATTTATTAAATAGTGAGTTTAAAATCCCCTCAAAAGTACACCAATCATTTTGAGAAATACCAATCATTTGAGGAATTTACAAGAAAACCATTTTTCTCTATTTAGTTAGATTATTAAAGAGATAAAGAAATCTCAAATAAAAATCCAATCCTTCTATTGGGAGTCTTGACAGTATTCTATCCAATATCTAGTTCCTTGCTAATAGGGTCAAGGATTTGAAGTAGGACCATGAAGAATACATAAAGGTGCTAGAAAATGATTTCCACAATCTCTAGAGAATTCTGAATGTGGTGGTGGTTGTGAAAAAAAATTACCATGGATAACACAAGTAATGCTCTTCACAGGCTCAAAGAGTAGGCTGAGGATCTCCATGCCAAATCTAAGGGCAATCCTCCCACTGGTGGCACAAAGATGGTTAAGAAAGGGAAGGTAGTGGAAACAAGTAATTAGAAGAGGTGTGAAACTCCTACAAAGGATGTGGATGCTGGTGTCAATGAGATTTTTATTCCTAAGGGTCCAAGATAAATGAAAGGGGGGAGGGTGAATCGATTATCTAAGATATTTACATATTTTCTCTTCTCTATCTCAAAAACAACATTATGGGATTTCCCTCTAGCCCTATTAGAAGCTTTACCCTGTTAGGAGTAAATTTGTTAGGAGATTTCAAACTCAAGTTAATGAGCCACTCTGTTAAGAGATTTACAAATAAGATCTGTCGGGATATACCCAGTCAAGGGATTCACAATAGGAAACCTGTTAGGATCTTTTGATCTAGAAAATAGAAACTTGTTTTCTTGATTATATCCTTTGTAACACATTTGAATTCACTCATTAGATTACTCTTGAATAATTAGGCTTGATAGAACGCTCACATCCATAATCTTCACACACAAATCTTTGATTTGATGATCTAAATATCACTACTCAAGTCCTAAGGTGACCACCACCCTGAATCTCACCTAACACATTTAAAATAACCTTTCAATCTTCACACTCAAAGAGATCGCGCAAAAAAAAAACATACTAATATAAAAAAATTCTCTAGAAAATAGATCATCCAAATGATAGACTTGATGACATGTAACTGATTGAATGTTTGAAGATGTTAAGTTGATGATCATGCAAGTCATTAAATTAGTTAATGTATTGTATTGTCATTGATGTCAACTTGATATAATCTGCATGGTCATATTGCCAAAGACTTCAAAGAACTGATGAATAAAGGCTATGCTATCAGTAATGCATATAAGTCAAGTATTCACCAAGTGACTATATAACTTGACAGAGTGCACACCGACGGATAGAGTAAAAGAGAAAAGTCACAGTGTTACCGGACAAAGAAATGCACAACATTACCGATGAGCAAAGTCACAGTGTTGCCCGACGAGAAAAGCACAATGTAACTCGATAGACAAAATTACAGTGTTTCCTGACGGAAAAGAAACGGATGGAGATCCCGATGACAAATGAAGTCACACTGACAAAATAATCAGTTATCACTGATGACTAACTGAAGTGTTTACCGATAGAAGAGAGAGTTCGGAAATGAAAAAATGCTTAGTTTTCAAGAGCTATAAATAGACTTAACTGATACTTATCATTATTTTAATCAACCAGATAAAGCTGAGGATAAGTAATGGATTTAAAGTTGCTTTGTCCAGTTGGAAAGAAGATTTGTACGAGATAAAACTGGATTTTTCTTTAAATCTAATTGGCGAGAATTGTAGATCATGCCAAGAATCAAGAAATCCAAGAAAGAGTGAATCATGTCTATAAAGAGACAAACCCAATTCATTATGAATTGTGTGGGGTGAACAAGAAAAGAGGGAATATGCTAAAGAAATTCTTTAGGAGAAGAAAGTCTTCATTCAGACATGATCAACAAGCTGAGGAAAGAGCTGGATTCTACAGACACCAACGAACAGTGAGACAACATCACAGAGTAGAACAATGTGGAGAAAAGGTATAGAATTGATTATATTGATCAGAAAGGTAATGCACTTACAATAGATCTGAAAATCTGCAATTCAAGTTGTATGTGTGAACAGATCATTAATGTTTCAGTTTAACCATTGAAGAATCAAGTCTCTTAACCGAGCAGAACTCAAAAGTTTTTTGTAATTGAGATACATCCCAAGGAGTATCAACAAGTTTGATCATAGAAAGTAGCATTGGATATTCCCCATACCTATTGACAAACCAAGTGAGTGTTTGATCAAGGATGGTAGCATTAGATGCCAGATACTAGGTGACAAACTATCTTTCAAATCCTCTAACAAGGTCACACCTAGCAGTGTGTTTGTAACATTTAATAGGGTTGGCTCCTAACAGAGCTCACTTCAGAAGAGTGAAAATTTGGGGTACTGGTCCCAGTGGTTTTTACTCTAACAGGGTTTCCACATTAAAAATCCATGTGTTATGTGTTTATGTTTCATTACTTTATTGTTTTACATTTCACATATGCAATTCTGGATTGATCAGTATACTTTAGCTATTTACCGTGTTTCATTAAATACAAGAATGCTTATCGGTAAATAGACAGAAGAAGGATTTACAAAGAATTGCAACAAGTAGTAAATTGTTATAAGTATTTCAAGGCATTCATCTTGTAGGACTGAGTATAATTGAAAGCTTAAAAGTGGTAATAAGTTTTAAGGGTTGATTTAAGGATTAATTTTTGAGGCCACTGATTCACCCCCNGATTCCCCCCCCCCCCCCCCCCCTCTTAGCTATTACTAACAATTGGTATCAGAGATTGTATAGTTAGAAGGAAGGTTTCAAGACCTAAGCTAAAGATCAATAGATGAATAGGTGAGATGTGCCCAAGTTGAACAAAGGCAATTTTTCTTCATGGCAGATTAGAATAAGACTCCACTTATCAAGTATTGGAAATGATGTTACTCAATAATTAGATACTAAATATGTGTTTCCCATAGGAGGAACCATGGTTGAAAAAATGAGAAAGAAGCATGAGCACAATTTCATGATGATAGAGCTTGCTTCCTCACTCTCCAATGCTGAATTTGAAGATGTCAAAACCTGCAAGACTGCAAAGGAGATATGGGACAAATTGATGCTTGTAGATGGTGGTGACAAGAATGTTTTGAGAGCCAAGGCAGAAAGCCTTAGAGGAAATTTTGATGATCTCAAAATGAAAGAAGGTGAAAACATCACACAGTACAACACAAGAATCAAAGAGGTAGTCAATGC
>MU224554.1:3077673-3142521 GCA_018584345.1 Thuja plicata
GGAAATTTTGATGATCTCAAAATGAAAGAAGGTGAAAACATCACACAGTACAACACAAGAATCAAAGAGGTAGTCAATGCTATCCGAGGAGTTGGAGGTGTACTAGAAGAAGATATAGTGGTAAGTAGAATTATAAGAACCTTACTGCCTACTTATGCTATTAGAGTATCTTCCATTCAAGAGATGAGGGAAGTAGAAAATAGCAATGTTACTCTAGATAGTTTGATTAGAAGACTAATTTCATTTGAGATGAATAACTTAGATAATAGTGTGTTACCAAACATAGAGTGTGCATTCAAATCTTCTTTGAGAATAAGAAAATCAAGTCTTAAACACATTATGAGAAAAGATAGTGATAGTTAAAGTGAAGAATAAGATCTTGATGAAATTGAAGCACTTATGGAAAGAAGAATGCAGAGAGGCAAAGGTAAATTACCAATTGCTTGTTTTAATTGTAAAGATATTGGACACTTTGCTGCAAGATGTCCTAACAGAAGAAAATATTATAGAAGTAATGATAGATCATTTGAAAAGAAGTTTAAAAGAGGTGATTATAGAAGCTACCGACAATCAAAAAGAAGAGATACCCAAGACTACAATGACAAAGGAAAGAAGGCCAATTACCTAGCAAAATGCAAGATGATGATACTGACACTGAATCTGAGGAAGACATCGAGATGGTGTTTGTGGTAGTAAAAGATGATTCAGATGATGATGAAGAAAGGTATGTAGAAACTACACTCATATCTAAAGTTAGTAAAAATGATGTCTGGATCATAGATAGTGGCTACACTCACCATATGACTGGTGACAAGCAAAAGTTTGAGACTTTTGAATACTATAAAGGTGGTTCAGTAAGAATGGGTAATGACATACCTTGTCCAGTTGAAGGTAGATGAACCATAATGTTGAATAACCAGATAAAATGTGAAGATGCTTATTGGGTAAGTGGATTGAATTATAATCTATTGAGTGTTTTCTCAGTTGAATAATTCAGGTCACAGAGTAGCATTTGAAAATAAGAAGGCAAAGATCTTCAATGAATCAGGAAATTTGATTGGTACTGGTGAGCAGACTAAAGGTAACTTATTCTATCTGAATGATATTGAAACCACTTGCTTACTGGATAGAAACAAAGACATATGGTTTTGGCACAAAATATTGTGTCATGTGAACTTTGACAACATGATAAAAATAAGCAGAAAAAGAAATGTAAGAGGCTTACCGATGATGACCAAGCCCGACAACATCATATGTAAGAATTGTCAAAAAGGTAAGATGACAGAGTCTAGTTTCAAAAGAAAACCCCATACATCTAATGTCATTCTAGAATTAGTCCATACTGATTTATGTGGACCTATGAGGACAAAGAGTTATTATGGTGATAGATATTTTATTCTCTTTTTTGATGATTACTCTAGGATGATGACAATCATGTTTCTAAAAGATAAATCAGAAGCATTTAAGATGTTTAAATGGTATAAGGCAATGGTTGAAAAAAAGTGGTAAATAATTGAAATGCTTAAGATCAGATAGAGGAGGGGAATTTATTTCAGATGAATTCACTAACTTTTGTAATGAGCATATAATCAAAAGACAGGTCTTTGCACCAAGAACACCACAACAAAATGGAATTGCTAAAAGAAGGAACATATCCATATTTGATTTTGCAAGGACACTAATGATAGAGAAAGGAATCACCCAAATATTCTAGAGAAAATCTATCAGTACTGTTGTTTACACATTGAACAGAGTACAATTGAAGAAAGACACCAAGAAGACACCTTATGACCTATGGTATGGATACACACCCAATGTGAGTTATTTAAAAAATTTTGGTAGTCAATGTTATATCTTAAAAGATGATAGAAATGGAAAAATTGAATCCAAGAGTGATGAAGGAATCTTTCTAGGGTATTCCACCAAGAGAAAGGCTTATAAATGTCTCAAAAAAGCCTCTAACAAAATTGTTGAAAGTGTAAATGTAAAGATAGATGAATTTGCAGAGAAGAATGAAAAGGAAAGCACAAAAGAAAAAGAGGAAAACAATAGGTTTGTTTACAATGAAGAAACTGAAACTCTACGTAACCAACAATGTAGAGCTCCCAAGCAATAGATCATTGCACCTGAGCATCAGGCTGCAAATACCAACGATCAGGATATTGCTCAAGATGATGCATAATGTGATGGAGAATATAATGAAGGAAAAAATGATGATCAAGCTGATAGACAAAGAGTTGAACCTATACTTTTCAGATATGTCAGAAGGAACCATCCATAGAATGAGATCATTGGAGATAAGAAGGCTGGTATGAGAACCCGAAGTAAGTCTCTAAATACAAGATGTCTTATTTGTGATTATGAGCCAAAATATGTCAATGCTGCACTTGATAATGATGAATGGATTAGTGCTATGAATGAGGAGATTGAATAGATAGAGAAAAACAAGACATGGACACTTGTACCAAGACCAGATGATAAGAATTTCATCAGTAAAAAATGGATATTTAGGAATAAACTGAATGAGAAAGGAGAAGTCACCATAAATAAAGCAAGATTACTATGCAAGGGGTATGCACAAGAAGAAAGAATTCACTATGGAGAGACCTTTGCACCTGTTGCTAGGCTAGAAGGAGTAAGAATATTACTTGCTTATGCTATATGTAAAGGCTTCAAGGTATATCAAATGGATGTCAAGTCTGCATTCCTAAATGGAATACTTGAAGAAGAGGTATACATTGAGCAACCAGAAGGGTTTGTTGATCCAGACAAGAGGGACATGGTATATAGACTACATAAAGCCTTGTATGGATTGAAACAAGCACCCTGAGCCTGGTATGAAAGACTTCATTACTATCTTATAAGTATTGGATTTGTAAGGACTAGTAAAAATAGTAATCTTTATTTGAAGGAAGATACTGATGCTAACATTTTGATTGCTGAGATATTTGTTGATGACATCATATTTGGAGGCAATGATATGCTATTCAAATCATTTGCAAATGAAATGAGCAAAGAGTTTGAGATGTCTATGTTTGGAGAGATCAATTTCTTTCTCGGTCTGCAGATCATGCAACAAGATGAAGGTATTTTCATTACACAATCTAAATATATAAAATAAGTACTAAAAATATTCAAGATGGAAGAGTCCAAACTAGTTGGAACACCGATGGCAACTGGATGTAAGCTAACAAAGGAGAACAAGTCATTAGAGGTAAATCAGACTTTGTACAAATCAATGATTGGAAAACTCATGTATGTTGTACATACTAGACCAGATATTGCACATGTAGTAGGAATAGTTGCAAGATTTTCTACTAATCCCAGAGAATCACATATGACTTCTGTGAAAATAATCCTAAGATATATGAAGAATACTGAGGAATATGGCTTATGGTATAGAAGAGAAGGAAAATTTTAACTTAAGGTCTTTATCGAAGCTGATTGGGCTGGAAATATTGATGACCGAAAGAGCACAACTAGAGGAGCATGCTTTATGGGTGACAGACTTGTCACATGGATCAACAAGAAGTAAGAATGCATCTCTCAATCTACTGCAGAAGCATAGTATGTTGATATTGCTGCAAAATGCTCAAATATTACATGGATCAAACAATTACTGGAAGGTATGCTTATGAAAATTCTTGAACCAGTAATTATCTATTGTGATAATAAAAGTGCAATAAACATTTCCAAGAATCCAGTCATGCATGCTAAAACAAAGCATATTTCCATCAAGTATGATTATTTTAGAGAACAAGTTGAAGCAAAGGAGGTGATACTTGAGTATGTGCAATCAAAGGAACAACTATCTGATATATTCACCAAGCCACTGCCCAAGGATGCATTTGAGTACTTGAGAAAGAGACTAGGGGTTAGACCTCTGTCTACTATTCACTAAATGACTAGAAGGCTACATCAGCCTATATATTATCAGAATATTATTCATGTTGATGCAAGCAGAGAGATGGACTTCAAAGATACATATATACACACCAAGGTATTTATCTACTCCAAGCACCAGAGTTATTACTGATGGATAGGGAAATTCAAGGAATATATTATGGATAAAAAGGATCTGTTTGGCATTATAGTCAAAAGCCTGTTTGGCAAATATGTTAGTTTGGCATTGTTGTCAAAGGGAGAGAAATATATCATTATCATATAGATAAAGGGATAGATTATATCCATTATCATCTCAGGGAGAGATTATATCCATCAAATTAATCAAAGGGAGAGATGTAACAACAAAGGGGGAGTACACATAAAGAGAAAGAATTGCTAACAAGAGACATCAAAGAAAGGTAAACAGTCAAAGGGAGAGAGTTTGACATAGAAGGAGAACACATCACATCAAAGAAAGATAGATTCTACATCTATCCAATGATGGGATTGAAGACAGAAAGAAAGCTGCAAGAATAAAATCAAAGCTACTTAAGCAAGTACCGAAAGCCAGACATTTGTAATAGTTACATTAGGAAAGCTTGATGAAATTGTATATTTCATATTGTATTAGTAATAGTATAGTATGATAATGTAGTATGTTGCCATCAATGCCAAAGGGAGAGATTGATGACATGTAACTGATTGAATGTTTGAAGATGTTAAGTTGATGATCATGCAAGGCATTAAATCAGTTAATGTATTTTATTGGCATTGATGTCAACTTGATATAATCTATATGGTCATACTTCCAAAGACTTCAAAGAACTAATGGATAAAGGCTATGCTATCAGTAATGTATATAAGTCAAGTATTCACTAAGTGACTATATAAACTGATAGAGTGCACACCGATAGACAAAGTAAAAGAGAAAATTCACAGTGTTACCCAATGAAGAAATGCACAACATTACCGACAAGAAAAGTCATAGTGTTGCCCGATGAGAAAAGCACACTGTAACCCGATGGATAGAATTACAGTGTTTCCTGATAGAAAAGACAAGGACAGAGATCCTGATGACAACTGAATTCACACTGACAGAATAGTCAGTTATCACCGATGACTAACTGAAGTGTTGACCGATAGAGCAGAGAGTTCATAAATGAAAGAATTCTTAGTTGTCAAGAGCTATAAATAGACTTAACTGATACTTATCATTGTTTTAATCAACCAGATAAAGACGATGATAAGTAATGGATTTAAAGCTGCTTTGTCCAGTTGGCAAGAAGATCTCTACGAGATAAAATTGGAGTTTGCTTTAAATCTAATTGGCAAGAATTGTGGATCACGCCAAGAATCAAGAAAGCCAAGAAATGGTGAATCATGTCTATAAAGAGACAAACCCAATTCATTATGAATTGTGTGGGGTGAACAAGAAAAGAGGGAAGATGCTAAATAAATTATGAAGGAGAAGAAAGACTTCATTCAGCCCTGATCAACAAGCTAAGGAAAGAGCTAGATTCTGAAGAAACTGATGAATAGTGAGACAATATCACAAAGCAGAATAGTGTGGAGAAAAGGTATAGAATTGATTATATTGATCAGAAAGGTAATGCACTTACAATAGATCTGAAAATCTACATTTCAAATTGCATGTGTGAACAGATCATTAATGTTTCAGTTTAACCATTGAAGCATCAAGTCTCTTAACCGAGTAGGACTTAAAAGTCTTTTGTAATTGAGATACATCCCAAGGGGTATCAAAAATTTTGATCATAGAAAGTAGCATTGGATACGCCCGATACCTATTAACATGCCAAGTGAGTGTTTAATCAAGGATGGTAGCATTAGATGCTAGATACTAGGTGACAAGCTATCTTTTAAATCCTCTAACAAGGTCACACCTAACAGTGTTTTTAACCTTTAATAGGGTTGGCTCCTATGAGAGATCACTTTATAAGAGTGAAAATTTTGGGTATTGGTCCCAGTGGTTTTTCCCCTATAGGGTTTCCACGTTAAAAATCCATGTTTTATGTGTTTATGTTTCATTACTTTACTATTTTACATTTCACATATGCAATTTTGGATTGATCGGTATACTCTAGCTATTTAATGTGTTTCGGTAAATACAAGACTGCTTATTGGTAAACATACAGAAGAAGGATTTACAAAGCATTCCGACAAGTAGTAAATTGTTATAAGTATTTCAAGGCATTCATCTTGTAGGACTGAGTATAACTGAAGCTTAAAAGTGGTAATAAGTTTTAAAGGTTGATTTAAGGATTAATTTTTGAGGCCACTGATTCACCCCCACGCCCCCCCCCTCTCAGTTATTACTAACAAGACTCACACAATTAATTTTATCAAGAATAGTCAAACATGTTTTGACCAACTCAACCTTCATCTTGATAAAATGTCTACCTCAATCAATGTAAAGCCAACACATCACCATAAAGGAATTGGGACATGCCAACATGAGATTTGGAAAACACATGATTCATTGCAACTCAATCACTGATTTTCAAATGAAGATCTACAATCGGTAGCTCAAGAACATTGTCACCTTTCACTGAAACAACTTTTGAAACCTCAAAACATGCTTACTGATCATCCAAATCAATTCTAGTCAAAACCATGAACTCAACACTATATCAACAACACAATCCTAGGATTGCATCACCTAACTCATCATAGATTTGATAAAATGATCAAATCACTCATTGGCAGTCATAGAACATTTTAGAAGTTGCCATGTCATACTTCAATCAATTGTAACTTACTCAAATAATACATTCAATAATTGCAATCATGTAGTTATCATCTAAAGACACTCTTAGATCTCCCTTAATAATCGTGACCACTAAAATCACTTGAAATACACTTTCATCCTTCTCACATATATGACAACATACTAAGAACACTAAGGCCATATTTAACATCAATGAAAACACAATAACGGATCATCACAATACCAAATCTGTACCATCACATCATTAGTTATGCAAACAATCTCCCCCTTTGGAATTGATGGTAACTCAACATTTTTTCAATCAAATAATCTTCTTTGCTTGTGTTCTTCTATTTCCAACTATTATGTGTCTCCCCCCTTCTCAATTTCTCTATGATCCATCTTATATGTTAGCTCACCACTTCTCATTACTTGTCTCCCCCTTTGACAACAATGCCAAAGATTTCATACCATTGATCACAATCAAGTAACCAACACATTTACCACTGACTGCTCCCCCTAAGGAGTAGCCCTTTATTACATAAATCCAATCAAAGATTTCAAATACAAAACATTGGACTGATGGAACAACATCACTTTAATTATTCTAAGGTAGGGAAATAACCCCCAAATTCCCTCTTAGATACTCAAAAGTATCCTTAGGTAGTGGATTTGTAAAAATATATGCAAGCTGCTCCTTAGTTGGTACATACTCCAACTGCAACTCTTTCTCTTGAACTTTCTCTCTAAGAAAATGGTACTAAATTGCTATATTCTTAGTCTTAGAGTGCATCAAAGGTTCTTGGACATGTTAATAGCACTATTAATAACATAATAGATAACCACTAGTTCAACCCGCTCCTTGACACCTTCCAATATCTGCTTCATCCAAGAAACTTGAGTGCAATTAATAGCAGCAGTAACATATTTTTCCTCTGTAGTAGATTGGGAAATATAGTTTTTTCTTCTTGCTTGTCCATGACACAAGTCTCTCTCCAAGAAAGAAAGTTCCTCCACTTGTCCTCTTCATATCATCCATATTACCTACCTAATCTGCATCATTAAAAATACTTAAAGTATAACACCCTTTGTGAGCATACCAAAGACCACAGTCTTTAGTCCCTTTCAAGTATCTAAATATTATTTTCACTGCCACCATATGGGATTCCTTTGGATTAGCTTGAAATCTTGAAAAAATCCCAACTACATGTGCTATATTAGACTTACTATGAGAAACATATTGAAACTTACCTATCATGGATCTGTAGAAAGTTGCATTCACCTCTTTAGAATAATTTTCCTTAGATTGATTACAATTTATCAGAATTGTAGTTCCAACTGGTTTAGAATCTTCTAACCCAAAGGTCTTCAAAAATTCCCTCACATACTTTTCTTGGCCGACGTACATTCCATCACTGAGATGAGATATCTACAATCCAAAATATAATTTTATCTCTCCAAACATAGACATCTCAAATTCTGTCCTCATTTCATCGACAAAATAAATGCTTATCTTATTATTTCCACCAAGACTTCAACAATCAACAATTGGTCATCGTTTTCAATCTTCAAGTAAACATTATTGTCCTCATTTGTTTTGATGAAACCTATCATGATCAGATATGAGTGAAATCTCTCATACCATGCCCTTGGTGCATGTTTCAAACCATAAAGTTCCTTCTCCAACTTGCACACCTTGTCTTCATCTTCTAATACTCTAAAACTAGCAGTCTGCTCTATGTAAACTTCCTCTTCCAGAATTTCATTCAAGAATGCATATTTGACATCCATATGGAAAATTTTAAATCCTTTGTAAGAAGCATATGCTAGCACAATCCTTACTCCTTCAAGTCTAGCCACTGGTTCAAAAGTCTCTCCATAGTCCAAGCCTTCTTCTTTTGCATAACCCTTAACCACCATTCTTTCCTTATTATAGACAACTTCACCAGATTCATTGAGTTTAATCTTGAATACCCATTTAGTTCTTATCACATTATTATCAAGAGGTCTGGGAACAAGTACCCAAGTATTTTTCTTCTTTATTTGGTCTAATTATTCTTCCATGGCCTTAACCCAATCTTCAACCTTCAATGCCTCTTTAACATATTTATAAGGTTCATGTTAAAAAATCAGACAGGTACTTTCTCTAATATTTCTTGTAGTCTAAATACTAGAATCCTTGTCACCAATAATTTGATCAACAGAATGATTCAACATTACATACCTTGGTAAAACCAGTTCAGGTCTAGGATCCTCTTCTATCGATTGAACTGGTTCATCTTCATTGTTATGATTTTCAAATTCTTGCTCCACTAGTTGAACATATACAATCCCTTGATCATCTCCTGATTTATTCTTGCTAGAACCATCATTCTATTATGAGAATTTATCAATCTTCACATTTTCACTTTCAATCAACTTGTTGGTTCTTTTGTTTAGACACTTGTATGTTTTTCTCTTTAAATAATATCCTAGGAATATTCCTTCATCACTCTTAGGATCAAATTTCCATGTATATTCATCTCTCTTTATGTAGCATCTTCTCCCGAAACTTTGAAGTATTTCACACTAGGTGTGTGACTGAACCATAACTCATAGGGTGTCTTATTAGTGCCCTTCTTCACCTGTATCCAGTTCAATGCCTAAACAACAATGCAAAAAACTTCTCTCCAAAACATATGAGTCACATATCTTTGAATCATCATGTTCTTGCAACATCAATAATAGATCTGTTCCTTCTCTCTGCAACCCCATTTTATTGAGGAGTTATAGGTGCTAACATATTCCTCTTAACTCCATGTTCCTCACAAAACTCAGTGAATTCCATAGATGTGAAGTCACCACCTCTGTCAGATCTCAAGAAATTGAGAGTCTTACCTATTTCATTTTCAACTGGCAATTTGAACACCTTAAACATATAGAATGTATTTGATCCATCTTTTAGAAAAGTAACCCACATCATCCTAGAGTAATCATCAACAAAAGGAATAAAATACTTATCTTCATAATAGCTTCTTGTTCTCATAGGACCATATAAATTAATATGTATTAAATCTAAAATACCTTTAGATGGAAATGACTTATTGATAAGAACTGAACTAGTTAGCTTTCCCAACTGAAATTCCTTGCACATGACATTGTCTGGTTTTACTAGTTGTGGAAAACCTCTAACAATATTCATCTTACTGACTTTGACCAAACTATCAAAGTTAACATGAAAAAATACACTATGCCACAACCAACTATCATCAACTTTTGAAACTAGATAACTCTTTACTGTAGTATTCAGATGGAATAAGTTACCTTTAGTATACATTCTAGTAGCAATCAGATCACCAGATCTTCCAAGTATCCTGAATACACCTCCTTTGAACTCTATAAGATAACCTTTATTATTCAACTGTGCTACACTCAACAAATTATATTCTAGGTCTTCAACCCAGTAAACATGATCACAATCCATTTTTCTATTTAGTCCAATAGATCTTATTCCTTTTACCAAGCAATGAGAGTTGTTACCAAACCTTTTCTCCACCATCAAATTCTTCCAAATTAGTGAAATTATTCCTATCACCAGTCATATGATGTGTAAATCAACTTTATATTACCAAATCACCACCATGATCCATGTTAGAAATCAAGGCTTTTCCACCATCTACAAGGGGGTCCTCCTTAAAAACAACAAAGGTAAATTCATCTTCTTCATTACCCTCAAATTCTTCATTTGTAACACCATCTACAACAAAAAATCAAGTCTTCTTTCTCTTATCCTTTAATCTCTTAGACTTTTCCTTTTTATCACCATCAGGACATTTGGAATAAAGTGTCCAATATTGTTACATGAGAAGCATTTAAGAGGTAGCTTTCTCTTGAACTTACTGGTTCCTCTAGGTAACCTCCTAGAAAGAAATGATTCTGACTCTTCTTGTTTCTTTTCCTCATACATGATAGAATCATAATCAATAGAGTAACTAGATAGAAAAGAAGATTCATAACTAGCTTCCTTTCCTTTCATGGCAGGTGCAAGAGACATAGATACCCTAAATGCATCTTCAACCCTTGGAACACTATTATCATAATTGCTAAGTTCAAAAGCAATCAAATTTCCAATCAATGCATCAAAAGTAACAACTCTAGTTCCTAAAGATCTTAACTCTTGAATAGAAGAAACACTAATATCATAAAGAGGTAACAAGGTTCTCAATACTTTACTCACCACATCATCAACTTCAATGGTTCCAAAAACACTTTTTATAGCATAAACCACTTCTTTGACTCTCTGACCATAATTCTCAATGTTTTCACCTCCAACCATCCTCATGTCATCAAAATTTCCTTTCAAGATGTCAATCGTAGCTTTTTGCACATGTTTGTCATCACCATACACTAACTTCAATTTTTCCCACATATAATAGGCGGTTTCAAGATCTTGGATATCAAAAAACTCTACATTAGATAATGTACTTGGAATGACTTCCATAGTTGTAGTATTCTCTTGTTTTTCCCTTAGCTGATATACATTGAGAGTACCAATTGGAGTAACATAACTATTAACAACACAATTTCAATATTATTTTTCCATACCTTTTACATAAAGCTTCATTCTACCAATCCACATCCACTAGTTCACCCTTGTGAATTATGGACCTTCCTTCCTCATCATTCTCAGATCTTGAACTCAATGTGTTAAGATTTACCATAGAGAGGACCAAGGCTCTAATACCAATTTTTAGTCCTAAGGGTCGAAGATAACTAAAAGTAGGGGGAGGGTGAATCAATTATCTAATATATCTGCATATTTTCTCTTCTCTATCTCAAAAATAACATTCACAATTTCATCAATAGATAAACAAATGAAACTTAATCAATAAACATAACCATAAAAAATGCAACTCATAACGTAAATATTTTCACATGGAATCCCAAATGAATGAAAAACATGGTGGGAATGAAGACCCAAAAATAAAGTACTCTTCTAAAGTATTCTCTATTAGGAGCTTAACCTTGTTAGGAGTTTACAAAGACACTATTCTGATTAAGTAAAAACAGGTTTTACAAGGACCCGAAACCTTTAAACAGAGTTATACAAATATTCAAAGAAAGTATAGCAACAACTTTGCCGAGGCACCAAAAAAAGACATCCAACAAAAAAAGCCAGCAGACAGACTAGTTAGCAACAGTCCCAAAGATAAACATGATAAACAGGGACAACACAAAAAAGGGGAGGGCCCAGGAAAATACAACTACATGCCATCAACCATTTCCTGGGCCTGAATAACTATAATATCCATCTGATTGATAGTATTTTTTGGGTCACCTTTGTCCTCTTTTTCCTCCCTTGGGCTCATCTTTTTGGTGCGAGCCCTCATGCGAGCTCTCGGGCCAGCCAAATCCTTGAAAACTTGGCCATCCTTATCTCCAGTATCTTGCTCTAGCTTCTCCATTAAACTCTTGGCCTGCCCTGTATAATCTTTGAGACTCTTTAGAGATTGGTACCCGATCTTATGAACCATGTCCTCCAGCTTGTCCACCTTGGCCTTCAGGTTCTTGATCTACCTCACGTTGTCTTCTTCAGCAGCTCTATCCTCAAAGTCCTTGAACTACTTTTCCAATTTGCTGACTCTGTTCACCAATTCAACCTGTGCTTCCGAATTCCTGACAACCTCTTTTATTTCCCCCAGGCACTCAGCAACAGATTTCTCCCCAATACCAACACATTTTAAGATGTTCATTTCCCCCCTCATACCCTAAATTTGATTCTTTAGGTTAGCATTATCACCTAACAGTTTGCTTATTAAACCAGCAAACTCTATAATGCAAGCTTTACCATGGACTAAATCCTCATGAACCTGTATCGTCATTGTGGTGGGTTTCCTCCTTCCCAATGTTCTCATTTTCAAGTCCCTTCCCAGAATCCTCATTCACATTTTCTTCTTCCTTCTGCTCTTTATTCTCCATGATCTCAGTAGGCTTAGTATTTTCCTTGCCCTCATCCTTCTCCTTGTCATCCTCCTCATCCGAGGAAAGCATGATTTTCCACTTTCTCAGATTTTTCCCTTTGCAAATTTTCATATCACCCCTCTTTCTTTTCTTAACCTCGGATTTGGGTTTAGTCCCCTTCTCTTCATCCTCGGTGTCCTTTTCAGTCTCAGTTTCCTCCGTTGGAGTCATCTTCTTAGCCTTAGTATTAATTTTTCCCTTTTTTATATTTTCTGTCACTCTCCTTAGAGCTATCATCCACTGTATCCTTCTCAATATGAGAAATTTTGATGTGGGTTTTCTTCTGGCTTTTCAAGGAAGAAGACCCCTTTTTTATTCCCTTCTTAGGGGTTTAATACCCTTTTTTATCCTCTTCCTCATCCTCAGTGTCTTCTTCATACATAATTTCCTCCTTGTCTCATTTTGTATCTTCCTCATCCTTCTGAGTCATTTTAACCAGAGGTCTCTCCACCTTCTTGGATACCATAAGCCCCTGGTGAGAGGCATGATCATCTTTTGGTTTCTTCTACATACTATTAATGGTGAAATCAAGCAAGCTGAGCAAGTAGAAAGGCAAACTGACCTTCATGTTGTGTCTAAAGTAATTAAGGAGCATGAAGTGGTGGTCATAGGCCCTAGTAAACCTACCATCCAGAGTGATGTAGATGATGAGCTTAAATAGAACATAACACCAGGGTATAGATATGCGCATAGGGTCATGATAAGAGGTACCCACCTTCACCAGCCTAGCCTTTTCCTTGTCCTCCTCAGGAAACTTCTCCCACGCCTTGTCTGAGAGAATCCTATCTTTGTAAAATTTAAGTCCTTCCATCCCCATACCAGTCGCCTCCGCAATAACCTCCTTAGTGACTTCCATATATTGGTTGCCAACCATAACCTTCCCATTTTTCCAAGTCTTTGAGAAGATTCTTGTGATAGTGGAGTTGCACCCATGAAGCCTCTCCAAGAAAATCGCCAAACCACCCTCCACCAAAATATTCCACACATCATCCCTTTCACGCCATTCATCACAATTTGCAGGTTCCACTCGCTTCTTGTTACCTCCCATATCAGCTCTTTGGTTAAGATTACTCTCTCTGTCGATGACTTTATGAATGTTGTTTAAAATATCCTGCCTCCCTTTCATAAAAATGAAGTGCACCCAGAAAACATACCACTTCCAGCTAATTATTTCCACTAAGTACATTCTCCTTAGATGGTAATGATGACAAGTCACTTCCGCCATAAAAAAATTATTAAAACTTACCATTTATGATCACTTTTTTGTTTGCTTCACAAACGATCATTATTCATCAATAACTACACTTGAACTGGAATGTCAACATCACCTCTCCATTGAGTCACTGCCTCCATTTTACATGCCATGTTGGTAGCCCAATCAGCCACCCCATTGGTTTCCTAGTAGTTATGAGTCACCATACATTTCTCAAAAGAATGAATTAAGGCTTTAGCCTTTTGCATAATATTGTAAATAGTCCACGATGCAGGGGTAAGACAATTCAAGAAATTAACAATGTTGAGAGAGTCTCCTTCAATCCAAAATTTCTTGCATCCTTTTTCCTTAGCCATGATGAGACCATGAAGGGAAATAGTGGCCTCAGCAAGGTGGTTGGTCTGGAAACCAATAGGGACAACTTTGATACACTTACAAACCCTGTTCTCATCTCTAATGACAATCCCACATCCCACCACCCCTAGTTTACCTTTTGAGGCCCCATCAAAGTTAACTTTCATCCACCCCCTAGGTGGGCAATCCCACCTAGCATTAGCTCTCATAACTTTGTTGTTTTTCTTCCTAAAATTCCCTTTTATCTTCCATTTTTGAAATAAGACAGTATCCTCCTCCAAGATTGGTTCCATAATTCTATCCTTTAACAATTCATTTTCTTTAATATCTCTCTTTATAGATTGTAAAAAACCTCCTTGGAATTTGCCTCTTTATTCCTGAAAACTCTTTCATTCCTTTCTCTCTAGATTCCCCAACAAATATAGGCAAGAGAAAATTTCCAAACTTGAATAACAGTTTCTTTTTTTGAATGATGTGTCCAGGAATTAAACAGATCCTTCAAATTTTCAGGGAAAACTCATTCTATATTAAAAAGAATAAGAAATTTATCCCATACCACCCTAACAAAATGACAATGAATAATCATATGATCAATACTCTCCTCATTATTCTTGCAAAGGTAGCATCTGTGCATAACAGTCATCCCTCTTCTCATAAGGTTGTCAGTAGTGAGGACTTTATTTTGTAAAAGGATCCAGAAAAAAACATTGATCTTAGGAGTAAGATCCTTTATCCGGGCGTTAGCCTAAAATGGCTCAATCAGATCTTCAAACTCCTTATTATACAAAGAAGAAGTAGAAAAATTACCACTCAATCTATACTTCCAGATAATCTTATCTTCCTCCTCAATCAGGGTGGTAGTTTCCAGAATTTGGTTAAGCTGTCCCATTAAAATGTCAATAATAGTCAGATCTTTCCAGTGATCACCTTCCCAGTAATTCTCCACTTTCCTTCCAAAACTAAGTTTGTAGAGGTTTTCAAAGTTCTACCATCTGGGACAATCCTTAAGGGGAGCATGTAAAATCCACTCATCTTCCTAGAAGAGAACATTCCTACCATTTCCAACTTTCCATCTTATTCCTTTTCTAATGGTATCCATGTTTTTCATAGCATTCCTCCATATAAAAGATCCTCCAGAGACCCTGTCATAATCAACAAAAGATATTAAGTTAGGGTGGTCCTTATTGTATTTATTGTCCCAACTTAGAGTCCATTCTCCCCTAGAATTGTAATATCTCTAGATTGATTTAGCAAAGAGATGATTGTTGAGATTTCTGATTCTAGGAAGACCAAGCCCCCCTTTAATAACAGGTCTATAGACTTTTTCCCAATCTATGAGAGCTATCCTCTTCTTTTTATCCATACCTGTCCATAATAAATTTTTTTGAATCTTTTCAATAGCATCCCCAAACTTTTTGGGGATTTTGAAGATGCTTAAAGCATAAAGAGGAAGACCTTGGAGGGTGGATCTAAGAATCTGAATCTTTCCTGCTTGGCTCAACATAAGTCCTTTCCATCCAACAAGTTTACTATGATATCTATCAACAAGAGAGCTCCAGAAAGTGTCAGGGGGTTCCAAATAGAGAGGCAGCCTGAGGTAAGTGTCAGGGAGGGTTCCCAAATCGCACCCCAGAATCCTCATGATTCTGATCTTTCTCTTCTCAGGAACGTTAAAGAAGAACACAGATCTTTTTTCCCAATTAATAGCTTGGCCAGAAGCATTCCCATATTTAGTTAGAGCATTCTTAATATTAGTAGCATTTTTAACCAAGGCCTCTCCCATAATAACCGAATCATAAACAAACTATTGATGAGAACACACTTGGTTAGCAGAAGGACATAATCCTTGAATTTCCCCAACCCTCACATAGTTTTCCATGTACCTACACAAGAATTCAGCCATAATAATGAAAAGGACAGGAGAAAGGGGATCCCCCTGCCTTAACCCTCTAGAACATTTGAAGAAAGGGCTAGGAGACCCATTGACCAAAATAGAGAAGGTGACAGAAGAAACAAGATGAAAGATAAGATCAGTACTCTTCTTGTTAAAACCAACAACACTCAAGACTTTAAGAAGAAACTCCAAATCCACCCTATCATAGGCTTTAGAGAGATCCAGTTTAAGGATGAGGCCTTCCTTTCTAGACATCACCAGAGAATGCATGACAAAAATTATGGAATCCATGATTTGTCTTCCCGGCACAAAACCATCTTGTTTCCAAGAAATCAGAGAGGGGAGAATAGATAAGATCCTAGAGGTAAGGAATTTAGATATGATCTTGTAGGCATAATTGCAGAAGCTTATAGATCTAAACTAATCCATTTTATCAGCTCCGTATTTTTTAGGGATTAAGGAAACAAAAGTTCCATTTAAATCCTTCAGCAAATTTCTAGAACCAAAAAATTCCTTGACAGCATTCGAACATCTTTTTCAATTATGTGCAAATACATATGAAAGAAGAACAGAGGGTAGCTATTCAGTCCTGGAGCTTTATCTCCTTCAAAGGAAAAGACAACCTTTTTGACTTCAGAGTTAGAGGGGATAGCAATAAGATCCGAATTTTGATTCTCATTTAGCATATGGGGAATGCATCCCAACATATCCCTTTGATCCTCGTTGTTCATATATCTATTTTTTGTAAGAAGATTTTGAAAATAATTTTTAGCTTCCATCTGAATAACCTCTTCATCCTCCAAAATAGTGCCATTGATATTCAGATGGGAGATTCTATTAGCCTGTTTATGCTTAAGAGTAGTCATGAAAAAATACTCGGTATTTATCTCCCCTTCATTAAGGAAAATATTTCTGGACCTTTGTCTCCAGAAGGTTTCCTCCTTAGCAATAATATCATGGAGCTCCACCAAATTCTCATTCTCCTATTCTCTAGTGACCCTCACATAACCTTCCTTCTAGATGCTATCATGAATGTCCTTCAGATCCATATTGATATTGAACTTTGTAGAAAAAATGTTACCAAGAGTATCTTTATTCCAATCTTTAATATTATTCTTAACATGTTTAAGTTTTTTAGCCAAGATAAACATGGTAGTACCATTGATTTTAATACTCCACCAATCCTCAATCTTATGCTGGAGTTGAGGGTGCATAGTCCACATTTTCTCAAACCTGAAAGGAAAGTTCCTTTTCTTGGAGATAAAATCCGCCAGGAAAGTGATAGGGTTATGATCCGATCCAACCCTCAAATGAGAAGATAAGAGCAATAGTAATGGGAAAACCAATCATTAGTGATCAAGGCTCTATCAAGTATAACCTGGATAAGATCATGCCCACTTCTTCTATTAGTCCAGGTATAGTTAACACCTTACAACTCAATATCATGGAGAGAATGTCTGTCAATAAAATCCATCAGATCTAATCTACTATCCAGATTAGTTTGGCTTCCTCATTTTTTTTCATCTTCTTTTAAGGGAGTATTGAAATCTCCCATAACAAGTCACTCCTCATTATTAAAACTGTTTCTCAGGGAGGATAGCTTGTTCCAAAAAACCTCTCTACCCTTTTTGGAATTAGGGGCATAAATATTAGTTAAAACCCAAGAAGTATTATCTTTTAGATGCCTAAATCTTATACAAGCAACATTATTCCCCTGATAAATAATATCCCCTTTAATAAAATCACAATTCCAGATAGTAGCAATACCCCCAGAAGCACCCTCCAAGTCTCCCCCACAAATATTGCCATTTTTAAAGAATCTAATCTTTTCCACTTTTGCTTTCAACATTTTGGTTTCCTGAATTAAGAAAATATCTGGTCTATTATCTCTTATCATATTCCTAACAATATCTTGTTTATGGGGATTATTCAATCCCCTGATGTTCCAATAAATGATCTTCATACCTTAGTAAAGGATCCCACCTCCATTATAGTGGGTTGGCTTCCATCTGCAATATTCTTCTTGGTCTTCTTGACTCTAAGTTTTTGGTTCGAAGGGCATCCAAGGGAAGACAACATTCCTCCCACATCCCCTAATTTTTGTACTCCTTGTTTCAATAGATCTACCTTTCTTTCCTTTATTCTTCTTAGATTTTTTCTTATCCCCATGACTCTCTGCATCACTCTGGATACTTGATAGAGCATGACCTATATCTTTAGCATCCCCCCATTTAGGAGTCTTAACTTCAAATGATATATTTCTAATCCCTTGAGGAGATTCATGTAGAATATCTGATGATCCTTCACCAGTTAACCCCTGCTAAACTTCCTTCCAAGATTTTTCCTCCTCCATTTTTTGGTTTTTTCTCTCTGATCTCCGTTCATTCTGATGATTTTGGGTTCTAGGCTATTGTTTTCCTTCTTCTACTATTATATCCACTATATCAATAGTCTCTTGCTGGTTTTCTTCCTGGATCTCCCCTTCTTCCCTCTGTTCTTTTGCATTGTTCTTAGGGTTTTCATGACATTCCTTACTTTCAGAGTCCCCACTTTGCATTAATATCTTTTTGATACCATCATGATTTATTTCAGGGTTTGAAGCATCAATAGTGATGTTATTAATAAGGGCTTCCAAATATGGTTCCTCTCCAACTTTCTTCACTCTTCCCATGGGGACCCATTGCTTAGTTTTTTTCACGATAATCTTTGAAGGACACTTCTTAGCCCAATGTCCCACCTTCTTGCAATGAAAACATGCAAAAGGGACTGATTTATATTCTATTTTCTGTTCCCATGACCCCAGTTTAGAATGAAAGTTAATTTTTTCTGGAATATCAATATTATGTGTAATACCCACACATATCCTAGCATATGTTAGTCTCCTCCTTGAAGCAGTGACATTATCTATTGACAGGAGCTCCCCAAAGGTATTAGCTATCCCCACAAAAATTTCCTCCGTCCAGTATTCGAGAGGTAGACCATGGAGCTTTATCGAGACTGGAACTTGATTGACCTCATCCTCCTCGAAGGCCAGGTTAGGGCTCCATTTTTGGAGTATCAGAGTATTTTTACCTATCATCCAAGGCCCACTGCACAGAATTTTCATTCTATCCTCTTCACAACAAAAGAAGAAGGACAGACACCCTTTTGACATAGCAACCACATCAACTTGCCCTGTCAGATCCCATTTTTCTGCTGGCATATGCTCTAACCACTTCAATGTTGGGTCTCACCCCCATGAATCTTCCAACCAGGGAATTTTTCATTCTGGCAATGGTATGGTCAATAATCTGGTTTGGGATATCTAAAGAAAAAATTCCATGTGAAGGACTTGATATGTTCTTGACCAGTGGTAAAGAAGACTTACCAGGATTGACCCCAAAGAGCGAGGCCCACTTTTTTCTGCACTCCAGCCTGTCTCCTGATGCTTCTGAACTTGGCCCCCCCGGGTCCCCAGGCGTAATTCTAGCATTGATATCCTTCCCTTGCTTCCCATTGTCAACAGCATCCTCCGGCTTGTTGTGCCCTGCAACACCTACAGTGTTTGCACCAGTCCCACCCAGGTTCAAATTTGAATTTGGACTCCCGCCCGCTCTCCGCTCTCCTCTGCTCTCCATTTGATTAACCTGTTAGGTCCCACCCATTTATGGCATTTACCTCTAGCCCTATTATAATCATTACCCTATTAAAAGTAACTCTTTTAGGATATTTCAAACTCAAGTTAATGAGCCACTCAGTTAAGAAATTTACAAATAAGATCTATTAGGATCTACCCAGTTAAAAGATTTACAATACGAAACTTGTTAGGGTCTTTTGATCTGGAAACTAAAAAATCCTTTTATTAATTAGATCCTCTGTAACAGATTCATTCACTCATTAGATTACTCTAGAATACTCTATCTTGATCATACCTTCACATCCATGATCTACATACACAAATCGTTGATTTGATGATATATATCACTGTTCAAGCCCTAAGGTGTCCACTGCTCTAAATCTCAACTAACACATTTGAAATCACCTTTCAACCTTAATGCTTAGAGAGATCATGCCAAAACACAGATCCCAATATGACCAAATTTTCTAGCAAATAGGTTGGTCACAAGATAGAATCACACAATTACTTTTATCAAGAGTAGTCAAACTTGTTTTGACCAACTCAGCCTTCATGCTGATAAAACATCTACCTCGATTATTGTAAAGCCAACAAATCACCAGACATGAATTGGGACATGTTAGCATGATAGCTAGAACACACATGATTCATTGCAACTTGATCACCGATCGCCAAATAAAGATCTACCATCGCTAGCTCAAGAACACTGTCACCTTTCACTGAAATAACTTTTGAAACCTCAAAACATGCTTACTGATCATCCAAATTAGTTGTGGTCAAAACCATGAACTCAACATTATATCAACAACACAATCCTAGGATCGCACCACCTAACTCATCATAGATTAATTGATAAACTGATCAAATCACTCATTTCTAGTCACAAACTATTTTAGTAGTTGCCCTGTCATACTTCAATCAAACATAACTTACTCAAATAATACATTCAATAGTTGCGATCATACAATTCTCTTCAAAAGACACTCTCAGGCCTCCCTTAAGAATCACGCCCACTCAAACCACTTGAAACACACTGCTCATCCTTCTCACATATATGGAAACATATTAATAACACAAAGGAAATAATTGACATCAATGACAACACAATAAATGATTATCATGTAATACCAAATCTGTACCATCACATCATCAGTTATGCCAATAGAGTTGACCCTGCCTAGTCTAGTGACAAGACTCTACAGTAGAGATAAGGTCTCAAATCCTCTTGAAAATATAATTAGGAAAGTAAAGAATATCAATGAGGATATCATTTGAATAAGAATGATAAACTTGTCAATTAGTGGTATGGTCTTATGTTTGGGTCATGGTTGTAGTTTTGTAGGGTTGGGTTTCTCTAGTTTTTGTGGGATGGTTGTCATATGTTTTGTTGATGGTACCTGGATAGTTTTAGATTATGTTCATTTTTGAATTGTTTTGTTGACATTGGTTTCTGGTCCCTATAAAACTAGTTTTCCCCTTTAATCTAAACATGGGATCTATAACTAGTTCTTCATAAACCCATCTCAACTATCCTCTAAGTGTAAGTCAATGGAAGGATATAATGGTGCAACTATTGCGCAATGAAAGGTATAATAATAGTTTACACTTATTTATAGTGAGTAGGGATAAGTAAGTCAATAGTGAGAACAACTCTATATCTAGCCCTTCTTGTAGGACTATCTATGAATTTTTGTTATTATGCATTCATATATAGAGTTTAGATCACCATATAATCTACAAATTTTATTTTTAAAGAGCAGTCTTAATATTTGTTACACCTAATTTAGGAAAAATGATTTTATAACCATTGAAATGTAGGATGAATCTTATTAGTTGTAAATTGAATACGATTTCACCAAATGGGCAAAGGTGAGGGTTTGCTACCACCCATCATTATGGCATCAAGAAGCTATAAACTCTCTAGCCAATCCCTAAGAGGGAAAAATCATCAAATCTTAAAAAAAATCCATATCCAATAATAGAGCTAAAATAGCATATGCCTATGAAATCATCCAAAAACGTAGGTTGCCACAACCCAACAAAATATAGCCTTGGTGTGTTCTCAAATCACACAAATACAATTGCTTTCTCTTCAACCTAAAATAAGAAGATAATATTTTGTGTAGTCAATATAATACACAAAAATTATCAAAGCAAATGAAAAGAATAAGTTTTGGAGGGATCTTATCTTAGTTAATGAGAAACCCACAAAAAGTTGGAGGAAAGGAAAGAAAAATAATATAAAAAGAGTTTGGAAATAACTCATCTCATAAAGTGTTGCACTTCCTTTCCTTCCTCCTTGAGGATTCTATCCTCTTCCCTCTCTCCCGTTTTATTCTCTACAACATCTCGCACCCTTTTCATCACCATTTTACAAATCCATTCGAAGGAGTAAAAACTTAACGATGGATTAAGATACAAATTATAGTGTTTATCTTCCCCAAGATACCTATCTAGGATTTCCTATAAATAATTAATTTAAAAAATCAACTCAATCCAACAATTTTTTTTGTTTAAAATCAAAATAAAAAATCAAAAGATCTCTTGTTTCTAGAACACCATTCACAACTTAGTACTTAAATCAAATCATTCAACAATGGTTTTGACGATTTTCCCTTCTTCCCATTCCGAAGAAAGGTACTTGCATATTATTCATCATAATTATTTTGCATTGGATAAATGGTACCCAACGAGCACTTTTCAATTTTTTTTTTCAAACTACAATGGTAAACCATGGTAAGTTCTACAACAAGTTTGATAGTCATTGAAGTTTGATCCTATCATATCACAAGAAGGTGTTATTTCTTTCCCCAGCTAAAAAGATGTGTTGGCTCAAGAAAATAACCTAGCTTCTTTTCCAAACTTTATTCCTTTACAAAGGTTTCCAACCATGCATCCAAACAAAATTCCTTTGGCTACTATATTTCTCAACAATATCCCCCCTAAGAAGAGATCCCTTCAATCCAAAAACATTCTGAATCCTCAACTGTTGTGGCATCATTAAAAAACGCCAAGGACTCAACGATTGATTCATTTTCCAAACCCTAAGAACAAATCTCAAAGAAAAATAGGTCCTCCTCTTGTTGATAAAAAATAAAAAAATATTGAAGAAGTGGGTTTATAAACTCTCAAAGAGCGACTTGTTTATGATAAACACCCTGAGAGTGCCAAAGTTCCATTTGCGGCTGAAGGAGGAAGTGTCCATATCACTTTCTTATAGGAATCCCTTCTCAATCAGACAATGAAGTTGTAGAAAATAGCATTAACCGGTAAAGTATTGTATTTCATTCCTGATAAAGAAAATCTTTATGAACTTGTTTTTCATCATTGACTTGAGTTCCTATAAGTTTTCTTCATAGATCAGGGGAATGTATTTTTATAATAGTTTTCAATTCCCAAGATTATAGGGTTACGGATCATAAAATAAAATCTTGGATTATGAATGGGCATGGTCTTTTTACTCAGTTTTGGATGCCAAATTTTAACCCTCACTCTTTGGTTTTGAAATATCTACCATTTTCGGTTTCCTTTCCTTCTTTTACTTTGAAATACGAGGAATTAGATCTAGTAAAATCTCTAGGATGTTAGATAGGTATCTTTCTCCATCATGTTCTTTTTTCAATTTGATGATGTTGGAAACTTCAATTAGGGTTTGTCTTTTATTGTATAGTACTAAAAATGTCTCATCCTTAGCTAAAATCTAGTCTAAGTTTGGGGTTGTGGAACAAAAAAATAATTTTTGACATTGTTTTATTTCAATCTTGCATTTATATAGTGTTACTATTTTTAGTATGTTTCTCATTTGAGCACATTTTTTCCTTATTCTTTCCCTAAATTTTTGGATAGCCTAGATAAGTATGCGAGTAAATTTATTTTCCAAGATCATGTCTAGTTTTGAAGACATTAAAGCTTTTTCTTTTGCAAATTGCCGAAAAATAAATTGAATTCATTTTTTAGGTTTTAAAAGCTCTAAAATGGGAAAAAAATATGGCCAAATTGCATAGTTATTTAGAAGGTGATAGACCACATCACGATCTTTCTGGTGCTTCAAATGGTTCATTGATTAGACACCCGATTCAAAAGTTATATCCTTTGAAATTTGTGTTTCCTAAAATAGGAAATCTAAAAGTGTGTTGAACACATAAATGAGCTTTAAAAGGGAGTTACATGCGTTGGTGTGTATATTACCTTGTTATCGGGCATCTTTTATTGGAGATAAGATGTACACCTCTTTATAAGTAGTTTTTATCCCATGGTTTTGTAATAACTTTTAATGGTTTCATGTATTGTATCTCCTATAGATTAAGTGTGTGAGTTAGAGGGTGTGTGTGGGAGTCTTATATCTATTTAGTTACCTCCAGATGTCTATTTGTTAATACTATTGAGAGAATCTTTTTCTTCAAGTATATTGTTATTTTCTATTGATTTCTAAATAGTGTATTGCACAACTTTTGAAGTGGGGTTTTTCTCCTATAAGGGTTTTCCCAACATAAATGACTGTGTTTTTATATGCATGTTATTTTATGTTATTTATACTAAGTTTCTATAATTATTATAAAGATCTAAGAATAATTTTACATTATCCTCTCATCAATATTTGTGTAGGAAGTTGTTATGCTACCTAATTTCCTTATAGACACTCTAGAAATGAATTTTAGTAAGCAAAATATCATAGGAATTTTTTCTAATGTGTGAAATACTCATCTACATAGAATAATCACAATTTGTGAAGATTTGGTGACAAATTCCAATCTTTGTACTTTCAAATAGAGATCATAAAAACCTTCTCTAGTTAGTTTTCCAATTGATAGGAGGGAAGTTCTTGAAAATGATAATTTAAAGCTCATAACTTTCAACTTCTATGCTTAAGGGGACTTTCATTATAATCTTGCATTAATAATTTTCTCTAAGGATCTCAAATCTTTCTGAATTTCCATTGAGGCCTCAACTTGCCATAATGCCCAACTTTTTCTACATACACAAACTTTTTTAGATTTTCCTATTTTTCTTGTTGTTCAATTGATGCCTATCTATCAATTTTTTTATTTTATATTATGGCTTCCTATGAGAACAATATGTATTTCAAATTATATGGGTGGACACCTTGTTTTATTTAGCAAAATAGTAATTATGACCTTAAACTTCTACCCATTTCTCCACGCTTTCAAATTATTAAGGGGAGAGGTTCGCAGAAGTTAGTGATGCTTTTTTCGAAGGAAAATATGATGACTTGGTAGGGGAGGTTGGTGCAAGAGCACCAAGGTCAAAGGCAGGAGCCATGAAGTACACCAAGGCCACTGATGGACCCTTGGGAGGAGTGGAAGACAATATGGACTTCAAGGGTCATTGGATTATGTATTAGACCAATAATGGTCATGTAATTATGTTTGGATCACATATTGATCATTTTGTAATTAACACATGGATGCAAGCCTTAATGGAAATAATAAGTCTAAAAGGTACCTAGGGGTCACTAGGAATGATTATGAATTGATCCTAGGTTAGTGGATGGTGGAAATGACCTATAAGGGTCCAAAAAGATGTAATAAGGCCATTAGAGCCTTTAAATGTTGTTAAAAACACTTGAAGTGCAAAAACTTGTAAATTGCCTATTTTGGCAAAATAAGCCTATAAGGCTCATTGGGGGTTAGAAGGTTAGCATGGTTAGAAAAAGGTTATGTTTAAACCTTTTAAAATTCCTAGAAGGGACATTTGAGTCATGTTGTCAAGTTGACAACATTGGTTGTCAACTTGACAACATTTTCTAATCATATTTTGTAAAGACAGTCAGTTTTAAGACTGTTACAGTCAGTTTAAGGGTAGTTAGCAAGGTAGTTAGATGGTTGGTATCGATTTATTGGGAGAGTAGAGGTTGTTTTTAGTATTTCTTTACGAGAGCAGAAGTAGGGGAGTTGACTGAAAATGTAAGGACTTGAATGTGAAATGTTTCAATGCAATAAAGAATTAAATTTTTGCAAACTGTTTGTTGGCCACCCGTAAGGATACAGTCTGGTCTCTATACTGTTAAACCTTTTATTCCAATGATATATTAATAGGGGATGTAATCTTTTGATGGTGTTATAAGTATCATTTCATTATATGTAAATATTTTATTTTTTGTGAAGTTTTAGAGCCAAGAATCTCAGTCTTATTGCTGACTGTTCTAAATAGTTTGGGGGTGTGAAATTAGTAATATGGTTTGAAGTTTCAATGAGCACATAGACTCTCCCACTTTCTATAGTTACTGTGGCTTGTGGGGGAATCTTATCCCTATACTCTATGTACCATTAGATGTTTGTGTGCAAGGACAAGTAGAAGGATGAAGTTAGAGGTCTCTAATGGAGACAACGTGTTGATTGGGGTTGCATGGTGGTTGGACCAGTCAAGGTTTGAGAGTTCCAACCACATGAGGGATACTTTTTATGGCATGGAATGTCATAATATGTTCATATGATGGTGTTGGATCCACTGGAAGGGTCTGGAGGTGAGTGAAAGTGCCCGGTTGAGAAATCCCTACGGTAGAGTACCTAAAAAGGAGGGTTTGATAAATGGCAGTATAGATGAGCATGTCTGGGAAAATAAATTTGAAAATATTGTGTTTTGGAAGGTCTAGGAAGACTGTTTCAAGTCCTTGGTTCCTGGAGATGAGTGGGGATAGGAGTTTTTTATTTAAGTAAGGGCTAATTAGGCCTTGAAGAAAGGCTAGAAGGTGATGATGAAGGACTGAGTTTGCCATATGTTTAATAAATCTGAAAAGGGTATTAGAAAATGTAAATATGTTTTTAGGTTGTTTGGAGAGTTTGTGAGTTATTTTCATATTACTGTCTAGGAAGGGCTACTAGACAAGCCTAGAAGGGCTATTGGGAAGGATTGGTGAAATTTGAGTTGATTGGAGTGAGTGGGAGGTTGGAACATGGTAGATAGACCATGATAAGATGATATATGGTGTTGGGAACAAGGTGATAGGTCTATTTGGAGAATCGACATGGTGGAGGCACTAGGTGCACTAGGTGGCCTAGGATGGTATTGGTGCATGCAGAGATTGGAATAAGGGAAAGTGATAGTGAACTCATGACCATGGTTGTGGGAGTGGTTTACAAAGTTAGAGAACCGTACTAGATCCTTGAGTCAGATGATGAAGGACTGAGTTTGCCATATGTTTAATAAATCTGAAAAGGGTATTAGAAAATGTAAATATGTTTTTAGGTTGTTTGGAGAGTTTGTGAATTATTTGCATATTACTATCTAGGAAGGGCTACTAGACAAGCCTAGAAGGGCTATTGGGAAGGATTGGTGAAATTTGAGTTGATTGGAGTGAGTGGGAGGTTGGAACATGGTAGATAGATCATGATAAGATGATATATGGTGTTGGGAACAAGGTGATAGGTCTATTTGGAGAATCGGCATGGTGGAGGCACTAGGTGGCCTAGGATGGTATTGGTGCATGCAGCGATTGGAATAAGGGAAAGTGATAGTGAACTCATGACCATGGTTGTGGGAGTGATTTACAAAGTTAGAGAACCGTACTAGATCCTTGAGTAAGGTTAACTCATTGACTGGATTCCAATTTTTTTGTAGAATCCTCGAGTTGAGTTAGTCTCCTTAGGGTGATAGTGGAGGGTTCTGCATCAAGTGGTATAAGAGCCCAGAAAAAGGTTTGGGTTTGGAGTGAAGAAGATCTAAGATTTTGAAGACCAGGAGTCGTTTGTTGATGCTTGGATTTGAATCATCCTCCAAGAGTGTTCCAAAGTGGTGACTCTATGTTGGATAGATCTTGGATTGAAGGTGAGTTCAGAGGTTGCTGATTGTAAGGAGATTTGATAATGGGTACAACGTTCATCATGGAATAAAATGAGGATGCAAGGTGCATTTAGAGGTCATCCATAATTAGGAAACAATGCAAATGTAGGGGTAAGGTATGCAAGGTTGTTGTTTCTAGTGGTTCTTTTACCAATATTGTTTTAGATTTAATGATTTGCAAGTTGAATATAGAGAAGATAGAACATAGTACACATTATAGAGTGTATGGAATGAATAATAATCAGTGGATTGATGTCAAATAACAAGCATATATTTCTTTCAGTATTGGTTCTTAGGTTGATACTATTCTATGTGATGTTATTCCCTTGAGTGATTGTCATGTAATCTTCGGTAGAGTGTGGCAAGTTGATATTAAGGCCTTTTATGATGGAAGAGAATATACTTGTGTTATTAATAAGAATGGAAAAGAGTTTGTGATGATTTCACTGCAGGATGATAAGGTAGCATTGGGAATGTCAAGGACATGGTTGATGGGAAGAAGAGATTTCCTTAGGTGTAAGGAACATCAAGACAATGAGAAATGATAGACTTGTTTGAGGAAGAGTGATGGTGCTTTGAAGAAAGCACCCATCAAGAATGAAGATAAGGTATGTGGTCCATCTAGAGGACAAGAAGAAAGGTTGCAAAAGATAGGTTGCATGGAGGAGAGTGAATCTCATGGTAAAAAGGTTCAAGGATGCAGGACATAGGTAAAGAATAAAGTTGTTGATGAAGACAAAGAGGAAGAAGAGCTTGAAGAAGAAAGAATGATACTAGTGGGTACCATTTTGTGTCCATTGCAGATTGGGAAAAAAAATTCACAAGGACAACCAAGGAGGAGAATAACAAGCTAGTCACCAAGGGAATGGTGAAAGGCCAAGAAAGAAGGCAAAAAGATGATGATAAGTTGATGACAGAGGCAGAGGTATCTAGGCATGAGGAATCTGAAGATGAAGACAACATGAGAATGAAGGGTCATGAGAAAACTAATCCAAGCATGTGCATGGGGTTAGCAAAAATTAATGTCAAGTTATTACATTGTTTTTGGATGCTAAGTATGATTTTGTTGCAGGTGTATCCTATTGTGGTACATATTTATAGCATGATAGAATTGACAAGGTTATACCAAAGCCACATAATGGCAGGGCTATGTTATGTCTTTTTATTTCTAATGATTTGGTCACTAGACCCAAAGCACAAGATGAAGAAAAGAAGGTGTAGAAGGAAGGTACAGGGTATACACTTCGAAAAGATATATGAGCACATGGATAATCAGTGTGGACAGAAAGAGGACAACATGGATAAGCATGGAAATGAAGAAGGTCCAGTCACAAAGCATTCAAGAAGACAAGCAAGCATGGAGAGTCTGGGAACTAGGTACAAGTGTGCAAGAGACATGAAAGGACATGAAGATTCAGTTGGTCCATTTTGTTTGGCAACACATTCCAAGAAGACTTGGAACAATTTCAAAAGTGGGGAGTATGGTGTAGGAGCACCATGGTCAAAGGCAAGAGCCATGAAGTACACCAAGGTCACTAATGGACCCTTGGGAGGAGTGGAAGAGAATATGGACTTCAAGGGTCATTGGATTATGTATTAGACCAATAATGGTCATTTAATTATGTTTGGATCACATATTGATCATTTTGTAATTAATTCATGGATGTAATCCTTAATGGCAATAATAAGTCTAAAAGGTACCTAGGGGTCACTAGGAATGATTATGGATTGATCCTAGATTAGTGTATGGTGGAAATGACCTATAAGGGTCCAAAAAGATGTAGTAAGGCTATTAGAGCCTTTAAATGTTGTTAAAAACACTTGAAGTGCAAAAACTTGTAAACTGCCTATTTTGGCAAAATAAGCCTATAAGGCTCAATGAGGGTTATAAGGTTAGTATGGTTAGAAAAAGGTTATTTTTAAACCTTTTAAAATTAATAGAAGGGAAATTTGAGTCATGTTTTCAATTTGAAAACATTGGTTGCCAACTTGACAACACTTTTTAATCATATTTTGTAAAGACAGTCAGTTTTAAGACTGTTACAGTTAGTTTAAGGGTAGTTAGCAAGGTAGTTAGATGGTTGGTATCGGTTTCTTGGGAGAGTAGAGGTTGTTTTAGTATTTATTCATGAGAGGAGAAGAAGGGGAGTCAACTATAAATTTAAGGACTTGAATGTGAAATGTTTCAATGCAATAAAGAATTAAATTTGTGCAAACTATCTACTGGCCACCCATAAGGATACAGTCTGGTCTCTCTATTGTTAAAATTTTTATTCCAATGCTATATTAATAGGGGATGTAATATTTTTATGATTTTATAAGTATCATTTCATTATATACAAATATTTTATTGTTTGTGAAGTTTTAGAGCCAAGAATCTCAGTCTTATTGCTGATTGTTCTAGACAGTTTGGGGTTGTGAAATTAGTAATCTGGTTTGAAGTCTCAATGAGCACATAGTCTCTCCCACTTTATGTAGTTACTATGGCTTTTTGGGGAATACTATCTCTTTACTCTATGTACCATTGGATGTTTGTGTGCAGGGGAAAGCAAGAGGATGAAGTTAGAGGTCTCTAATGGAGACAAAGTGTTGATTGGGGTTGCATGGTGGTTGGACCAGTCAAGGTTTGAGAGTTCCAGCCACATGAGGACTATTTTTTATGGCAAGGAATGTCATAATATGTTCATATGATGGTTTTGGATCAACTGGAAGGGTCTGGAGGTGAGTGGAAGTGCCCGATTGAGAAAGCCCTAGGGTAGAGTACCTAAAAAGGAGGGTTTGATAAATGGAAGTATAGATGAGCATGTATGGTCAAATAAAGTTGAAAATATTGTGTTTTGGAAGGTCTAGGAAGATTTTTTCAATTCCTTGAGTCCTAGAGATGAGCGGGGATAGGAGTTTCTTCTTTCAGCAAGGGCTAATTAGGCCTTGAAGAAAGGCTAGAAGGTGATGAAAGTGTTCACCAATCAGATGATGAAGGACTGAGTTTTACATATGTTGAATAAATTTGAAAAGGGTACTAGAAAATCTAAATACCTTTTTAGGTTTTTTGGAGATTTTGTGAGTTATTTACAGATTACTGTCTAGGAAGGGCTACTAGACAAGCCTAGAAGGGCTATTGGGAAGGATTAGTGAAAGTTGAGTTGATTAGAGTGAGTGGGAGGTTGGAAAATGGTATATAGACCATGATAAGATGATATATGGTGTTGGGAACAAGGTGAGAGGTCTAGTTGGAGATTTGGCATGGTGGAGGCACTAGGTGCACTAGGTGGTTGGCCTAGGATGGTATTGGTGCATGGAGAGATTGGAACAAGGGAAAGTGATAGTGAACTCATGAGCATGGTTGTGGGAGTGATTTACAAAGTCAGAGAACCCTACTAGATCCTTGAGTAAGGTTAACACTTTGAGTGGATTCCAAGTTGTTTGTAGAATCCTCGAGTTGAGTTAGTCTCCTTAGGGTGATAGTGGAGGGTTCTGCATCAGAGGTCCTTCTACAAGTTTTTCTAGATATGACTGAGGAATTAGGAGATAAAGTCTTGGAGGAAAAGGACTCTGTGGAAGAAAGAGTTTCTTCTCTAGCGTTATTTCAAACACCTTTTGTGAAAACAATTATCAACAACCCTCGTCCAGTTAAAAAAGGGAAAAGTAGTAGACCTATGAAGAGTAAAAAAACCAAGGGTGAGATAAAGGAAGATGTTCAAATAAGTCTTTATGATACTATTTTTCAAAGGAGAGATTTCCACACATAAAAAATCACATTAAGAATACTACGCTGGAATGTTTGGGGTTTGAATGCTCCTAAAAAATATTACCTTACCAAATATCAAATTGATTCGTGTGGGGCAGGAATTGTTTTTCTTTAGAAAAAAAAATTATGAAGAAGAGAAAGACCATACATTTAATAAATGAAAGCAATGGAAATTTTTTGGTTTACCATAAATACAAGATTTAGGGGGTTTGATGGTTTTATGGAACCCTAAAAAAGTTCAAATCTATAAAATATCTTTAAGGATGAATTTTCTTCAAGTCCAAGTTATATTTTCTTCTTATAAATTTTAGGTTTTGAATATCCATGGTCCCAACACTATAGGAGAGAAAAATAGACTTTGGTCTTCTCTTTCAATAATTTTAGCTTCATTTAAGGAGGATTTTCTTATTTCGCGGGTGATTTCAATGCTATCCTCTCTCTCTCTATGTTAAATTAGGAGGTAATGTTCCACCCATTCTTACCATGCAATATTTTAAGGATTTTGTGGCAAAAATTGAGATAAAAATTTGTGTTCCTCAAAATGGGAATGTCACATAGACAATTAAGAGACTACATTTTTTTTCACAAAGGTTGGATAGATTTTTTGTTAATTGTAATGGGATTTATGAACATGGGCCTAATAGTTCAACAACATCTATTCTACCATATGTTGGGTCTGATCATTTCCCCTTGTAGATGAATATTTTTTGGGGGTTGAACCAATACAATTCAAATCCACCTTTAAATTTGAACAAATGTGGATGAAGGATCCTTATTTTCTTTCCCTATTAAGGTATTGGTGAGAGTGTGCACCTCACATTGATGGGTCCAAAATGTTTTATATTTGTAAAATATTTCAATTTCTTAAAGGAAATATCAAAGTTTGGAAAGAGATAAGTTAAAGAACATATTTTCTTCTAAGTCCAAGGTGGTAGATGACCTTAGGATTCTAAATGAAAAGATTATCTCCAATTGGATTGATGATTCGATTTATAAGGAAAAAAAGGAGTTACGCCTTTCTTTTGAAGAAATTTGGAATAGAGATGAAATTTATTAGCATGATAAGTCTATGGAATTATGGATGCAGGATTGTGATAAGAACACAAAATTCTTTCATACATTTGTAAAATATTTTTTTGCATAAAAAACTATCTTGAAAATTAAAGATAGATAAGGTACTCTTTTCATAGATGAGACTAAGATTCATGAGGAAGAAGTGGATTAATTTTCCAACCTCCTTTCTTCTCCCGGTCCCACTGATCTAACCTCTCCCATAAGGCCCAAGAACTCTTGTCTAGCATATCTTGTCTCATTTTAAGTAGGATACTGTGTTTTTTCTAGAATATTTTTCAATAGAATAAGTTAAAGCATCAGTTTTTCCTATCCACCCAAATAAGGCTCCAATAACTGATGGATTTTCAACTCTATTTTATCAAAAGTATTGGGAATTTATTGGGTTCAACATTTAGTATGTGTTGGAAGAATATAGAAGGAATAGTAACATTCTAAAACAATTCAATGTTACTTTTATGGTGCTTATCCCTAAGGTTCCTTCTCTAGCCACCTTTGCAGACTTCAAACCTATATCTCTTTGTAACATGATTTATAATATTTTTACAAAGGCAATCTCAATGAGACTAGCCAAGATCCTTCCTAAATTCATATTAGAAGATTAGGGGGGATTTATTCAAAGGAAAGAGAGTTTTGAAGGAGATCTCATAGCTCATCAAGTTATTCATTCCATAAGTCAACATAAAATAGAATCTATGATCATTAAGCTTGACATGATGAAATATTATTATTTAGTTAACTCACAATTCCTAGAATTGGTTCTACATAACTTTGGATATTTAACTAAATAGAGTAAGTAAATTACATCATGCATATCGGGTTCAAAATTCTTAGTCTTATTCAATGGTATCCCTATGTGATTTTCTCTTCACAACTCAAGGAGTTCATCAAGGTGATCCAATGTCCACATATCTACTCATTGTTATGGACGAGGCTTTAAGTATATCCATCTCTACACATTAATATATTTATAATTGGAAAGGTGTTACAATTCCTCATACACCAGTGTAAGTAACTCAAATTCTATTTATTGATGATACTATTTTGTTCAGAGAGGCCACAATAAAGGAAACTTGTAATGTATTCAAAGGGTGTTATAGAAAAACTATGATATACTATGCCATAAAATTGATGCTTTAAAGTCCAATTTCTTTTTTTGAATATCTCTTTACGTCTTGCTAATAGCTTAGTATATTTTTGTCTTTCAAAGTTGATAAACTTCCTTGCAAATTTTTTGGGGTTTTCATATTTAAAGGGAAGAATAAATGTTCCATTTGACCTAGTATATATAAATAAATTTATAACAAAATATCTTAGTGTAAGAACTCTTGACTATCCCTAGTAGGCCAAGTACTGATAATCAAGACTATTTTGGCAATAATTCCAAATTACATTTTGTTTGTTCTCAAAATTCTAAGTGGGGTCTTATCTAATTTGGAAACTAAGTTAAAATGTTTTTTTTGTGAAAAGGAAATACAAATGATAATAACAATTTTCCACTCATTTATGGGCTTCTGTGTGTTCTCCAAATCATTTAGGGAGACTAGGTCTACACAATCCGCAAAGGAGGAATATAGCTTTAGGGGACAAGATTGTATGGTAAATTTATTAGAGTCACAATTCAAAATGAGATTCTATCATATGCCCCAAGTATTTATATTCTACCCTTCTAAAGAGAATATTTAATATTTATGATCCCCCATTGTGATCTCAAATGTAGAACTTTATGCTCCAATGTAGAAGGATATACCTATCTCATCTAATTAGGTGGTTCATAATGGATTGAAAATATTATTTTGGAGGACTCCTAGAATGGATATCCCTCATTTCATTCTTTACGGTAGTAGACATGTTTTTTGGAAAGATTACTCAAATTTGAATATTCTAGAGGATGAAAAAATAGTCTTTTTCAGTGATCTTAAAGGAAGGATTGTACATTTTAAAGAGTCAAAGAATTCTTCAACTTGGATAAATTACATGTCTGTTAAGTATTCATTCAAGAAAGGTTATGGTATTTTAACAAAAAAACATTTCAAGAAAAATCCTATAGCCCTACCCTTTTTTTGGTCATATGAGGTTCCTCCAAAGGGTGGAGATTTTTCTTGGTTAGCAGTCAAAGGAACTTGGTTCTCACCAATGATAGGATTGAAAATTTATAAATTTATATCCTTTTATTAAAGTGTGTCTTTTTTAATGTGAAGGAAGAAAATTGAGACTATCTACTTCACAGTTATCCTTTTTCTTTCTATGTTTGGTGTCGACTTATGAATAAGATAAGTTGGCATACTCCTCTTTAGTTAGAGGAAGTATTTGAATCATGGACATGGTTATTTACAACATATTTCTTTGCAATCATATGGACAATAACACCTATCTCTATCATCTAAAATTTTTGGTGGGAGGCGAAAAAAGGATTTTAAAAAATGAGACAAGTACCTTAGACCAAGATTTCCTTTTCACTAAGAAAGCCATTGAAGAATCAGTTAAGGCATATAATTCAAGACACAAGAAGATTATTTCATATTTTTTATTAAGGTTCAAACAATTTTTAAAGGGACCCAAATCCCTACATACAAAATTCTATCCTTAGGAAAGAATTCGTAAAACAAAAACCAACCAAAAACAAAAAAGACAAAAAAAAACACAAACATAACAAATAGAAAGTTGAAACTAAATAAAACTTTTCATTTCCTCAATGACCTCTGCATCCAACTGGGAAATTTCAAAAGAAAAATTTCTTATATATTGAAGGTCTTGTGAAAAGTGAACTGTAGCTCTTTTTAGGCTTCCTCTTGTTTTGATGCATGGCCTTTTGTTATCTTCAAAATTCCCCTAAGTATTATTCTCCCTAAAGTCAAGATCCATGACCACCATCTGATTTGGGTGAATTTTTACAAATTTTGTTACCACGGCCTAAATTTTTTCTTAATTATCCTTAATAACCTTGTGGCTAAAGGTGACCAAAGTGAATAAAATCTCAATGATTCTTTTAAGTTTAGTCTCAAGGGATATTATTCTGGCCTCATAACCAGTCCTAATTGTTTCCACATCCTTAACCACTTTTTTGAGAATAAAAGAGAATTTTTTTTGCATTCTCATCCCATGGAACCTCTTTATGTATTCTCTAATTGGGACATGATCCCCCATAACTTGATATTTATTTGATTAATTTCCTAAAATATCCATTTAACCATTATAATGGATTCAATAGTTGCATTACGAGAAATAGCCAAGGCATATGAAGGAAATTATTTATCACAATTAAGGATTAGGGAACCTTTTGGAACCTCATGAGTAAAAGGAGGTCTTCCTTCTCTCTTAGAATCAGGAACCTTATCCTTAGTGTCAGAAACACTAGTAATAGATTGCATATGATGGAAAGAATCATCATGGAGGCTAGGGAAAAGGGAAACACATTTAGGTTTGGAAGGGATCTTGTTTTTGGAAACCATAGGTATATTTCCATCCGTATCAAGAGAAACAAGATCAAAGTCATTCTTGTTCTCCCAATCCACTCTTTTTGAGTAGAGTCTATAAGAATATACTTTTTCAATATCCTCATCCTCCTCTAAAGGAAGAAGAGAGACTTTGGGTTTTAATTTGGAGGGAGATGGACAAGATTTATAATACTCTATAATAAGAAATATAATACGTTCATGTCACATAGGGTTCCTTGTATTTTTATCATAATATTTAATATTAGTAGTAAGAGATGATAAAAGGTAGAAGCGAAAAGAAATGCAGATCTTGTGTTGAAAATAATTGAGTAACATAAAATGGTGCTCGTAAATATTGATAGATCCTCTATCTAGGGAGAAATACTAGATAAAAATCTTAAGGACCATAGCCCATAATTTTTTTATTGAGTTCATGGTACACCCACTTTTCTTCTTCTTCACCAGGGTATCCCCTTGACCATACTTCAATAAGTTGTTATCCGCTACATTCAAGTCCTTTCAACTCTTGAAAACATTCTTACCATCCATGAGGAGACTAGTAACTTGAGAAATAATTTCCTCTATGACATCCCATTTATTCCTAACATGTAAATGGTGTCGTTCTTCCAATTGTCTACAAATGTTTTTGTGATGTTAGGATGAAAACCATGGAGTCTTTCCAAAAAGTGGTAAGACCACCATTCTTCAGAATCATCCAAATGGTGGGATAATTATTAACCTCCTCACAATCAATGGGTTTAAGCCGAATTCTATCACTACCAATTTTGTCTAGATAATAATAGGAAAGCATTCTATTCTTATAGATCACAGAGCCTCTGGTAATAAAATCAAACAAACATTGAAGGAGAAAAAAGGTAAAAAATGCCTAGAAAACATGTGAATTGAAAGTCTAGTCTATTATGTACTTAATACTTATCATCATTAAAACTATCAAAATTAAGTCCACTCATGTCTCTTGTCTAGTTCTATCATTTATGAGACCACCTTGGGAAGGGTTCTGTGAATCTACCACCTTATCAATCTATCATATTGAACTCTAGTATTGGAAAATAATCTGCTATAGTATTACCCTCTTGAAATATATGTGATATTATGCATTCATCAAATAAATTAATGATATCCTTGGAGTCTTTGATCAAAATTTTATTGACCATGAGGGGTCTTGAGTACCTTTAAACATAGAATAATATTGTTTGATTCCTCAATCTAAAACTTGGTGAAATTTATCTATTTAGCCAATAAAAGACCATGGTAGGTAGCCACAACTTTAGTTGTGTGATTAGTCTTGTTTTCGGCAAAGGGGAGCGCCATTGATAACAATCCACCATTTTCATTTTTGAACATTCCCCCACACCATGCCAACTTGGGACTACCCTTAGCTACCCAAAGAATATTATCTCTATCTCTTCTAAAGGGATTGATAGAAATAGAAATAGAAATAGAAATAGATATATCAACAACAAGGTTTTTCATTTCCAAAATATTTGGTTTCCCATCAAAGATAGAGAACCTTTCATAATTTTTTCTATTAGAAATTGTAGGTTGGAAAAAGGGAATCAATGCGAAAGGAGTAGATTACTTCACCTTTTCACCACAATGCACATTTAGAAGGAAGATGCCCCTAATAGAATCAAAGGGTGACTAAATTTCTAAATGCGAACAAATGATCCTTCATTAAGTATGTTATTGATGTAATAAAAATGATGTAATCAAGGTCATTAATAGACAAGTCACTGAAAAATAAATAAAAATAGACTAATACAAACCGGTAGTGAGCAGAAAAGTGTAGAAATGGAAAATAGAGCTCAGATATGACCTGGGAGTGAAATATGGGCTAAAAAAGTAGGGGACAGGGTGAAACTGATCCTATACCTAGGGACATATTGACAATGGCATTCTGCACCCAACAAATCTGGCTGAAATGTTTTGGGTCTTTCCAACTATGTTTGATCTTCCCAATTCTGATACAATGGCTATGTAACCATTTACTACACACATAAAATGGGGAAGAAGGTTGGGTGAATGGGTTTTCCTCATTCAGACCCATATTTAAGAATAACCTTGAAATGAAATGAAATAAAGGAAAGCGTGTTGTCAAGTAGCATAAGCTAGATCTAGAAAATGAAGTACATCATACCTTGACAATGAAAATACTTTTTTGTATGTGATCAAATATGTTTATGCAATAGTTTTGACTAAACACAAAAACCTATAAGGAAAGCATCCAAGGAAAAATCTTTTGTAATTGATGCTGCAATTTTCCACAATGCTTGATTAGGAGAAGAGAGAGGAAAATTGAATGGGAGTGAATGTATGAGGATTTAATTTATTTAGAGAACACTCATTTTCTTTTCCTTCAATGAGGAAATAAGTTATATCTATAGAATAAGAAAACCTTGATTTCTTGGAAGAAGGATTCTAGAAGAAACTTGAATTCTTGAACTTGATAGCTTGATGGCTCCTGAAATTTTTTTCTCGCGCTTGATAGTTGGATCACAATAATGGAATGATAATGATAGATTATGTATTCACTTGTAGTAGATCATGGATGCCAAAATGAAGAGATATAGGAGGTTTATAGATTCTTTACATTATTTCAGGGAGTTAAAATTATGCAGGACAACCACGAAACTAGATTTACCAACACAACCTTAGCAGAAATCCCTAGGACAAATTAGGGCTAGATTCGTCGGGAATAGGATTGTGAATAGATTTTTTTCCTAGGGATGGGATTCCAATAGTGTTATATACCTAGGACAATGAGCCAATATTTGAATGGGGTGCTAGGAGAATAGGTTAGATGTTGTATTTACAAGTATAACTCAATCCGAGATTGGGAGGGGCCATAAAGGCCACAAATAGAGATATAGGGCCTAGGTGATGAAATAAATTATGGGATTGGAGGAAAATAAAGGAGCACACCTAGAAGTAAGAGGCAACCTAGATTTTGAACAATATGGAAAGGAGTGGAGGATCCATATTTAAATTTAGGTACCCATTAACTGCCATATGAGGTCCTACCATAGGATAACACTAAAGTGGGCTCATAATAATCATCAAATTGTACACAAATTAGGTTCTTAAAGTTTAGGATGATACATGTAGCCCCTAATTTAGTGGGAGTGTCAGAAAAAATCATGGTCATGGTCATGGAGAGAGAGAGAGAGAGAGAGAGAGAGAGAGAGAGAGAGAGAGAGAGAGAGAGAGAGAGAGAGCACCAATGTAACTAGTTACTATTTTTCACTCTTCTGAAGTGAGCCCTGTTAGGAGCCAAACCTGTTAAAGGTTACAATAACACACTATTAGGTGTGACCCTATTAAAGGATTTAATCACCATGTGAGGAGTGGCCTTGTTAGAGGTCTTAAACACTTCAAAATAGAAATGGTACCTTGTGAGAGGATTTACAAAAAGACTGTTAAGTCTACTCTGTTAAGAGATTTGAGATCATCGCTACAATTGTTAGAGAGTAACAATGAATTGACCTGCATGTGTAAGCAACTGTCTTTGCTGATTTAGATCTTTGTTCTAATTATGATTGGATCCTTGCTGATTAGATATTCTATTGCAGCTCCGAGTGATATGTACTCAATCAGAATCCTATCTGATTTCACCTTCACTCTTCATGTCACAAAATTCCACACTTCTGCTTGTCTTCAAATTTTTACACACACACACACACACACATTCAATCAAAACTTGACCTTTCATATATATGATAAGCCCTGTCAAGTCGGCTTGAATATAATTCTAAATAACAAATCACAATTCAGTTGGCCTCATATAATCAATTAATTATAGAATGTAAATCACTGTTAGTCAGCTGGCACTGAATGCCCGACCATGACTGAAATGCCTGAGTGACTCGGTCAACATTGAATTTCTTCAATACCTAACTGAAATCGGTCAACACTAGAACAACTCATTCTATTCACCAACTATGCTCGGTCTGAATATAGACATTTGTGTAACATCACTACATAAGTGTATATACATGTGTAACATCAATGACAGTACACAATTTAATAATTGTCTTCAACACTTTCATGTGTATGTCTTAGAGAAAATGAGAGGAGAAAGGTTCCTTATATACAAATCTAGGGCGCAATCTTCTAGAGAGGCCTACATAGGAGAATTAAATTACAATTAAACCTATAACCCTAGAAGTGGTCCAATATTAAATATAATTTCAAGATTCATTGCCTCGAAGACCAAAATAGCCGACTCGAAAGCGGGAATAAAATCTTTCTGAAGCCCAACATCTGGAAACCCCAAAAACTTGAAAATTGGAACCTAGGTCAGGGTCGAGGATGACTCTGACCTAGGTCAGGGTCAAAGTTGACCTTGACCTAGGTTAGGATCAAGGTTTCCCTTGAACTAGAAGGTCAAACTTGACCCTGAGGTCAAGAAACTCAAATCTACAGATCAGGGTGCCAGAATCAGGCCGAAGAGAAGTGGAAAAGGGGGCAGAACAGGGGGAAAATCTAGATCCAAGTCAAAGACCCATTCAAGGCACTTGACATGACCCCAAACCACTTACTTGGATGGCTAAACCAGTCCAAAATGGAAGTGCTTCCATTTTATGACTATACACGTAGCCCTCACTTTAGAAAGAGTATGGACTTGATGCAAACTCTTGGTAAAGGTGATCATAAAGAAAAGATAATATTATTGAAATAAAAAGGGACAAAGGAATCCTCAATCCCCTAGGGACTTAAGTATTTATCAACCCTAAATCATGATAAAAGAGACATCACTGTCAAAGAGAAAAAGAGAGAGGGTGTGATTACCTCACCCAATGAGAACCTATGTCCCATTGTGAATCACCCAAGGAAAAAGTGTAACTGGAAAGATGGAGTTGAACCACTTAGTGAATGTGGCTACTCACCAGTCAACCCATCAATGATTTAACCTTAGGAATATTATACTCTAAAAGAGAAAATTCAAAACATAGAAAGATCCATTCTTAAGGACACGTTCAGTCCTTAAGGGATCAAAACATTGTAAATTGAAACTAGAGAGATCAAGAGATCCTATAAGGTAAAAATCCATCCTTTAAGGATTAGTCTTTGATCCATAAAGGGAGAAAAGTTTTAAGTTTTGAAAATATTTTGAAAGTTTGTCTGTGGAAAAAGTGAGTAGTGCATATTCCCCCACGCTAAAGTCATTGCTAACACTTTAATAGGAGAAATGGCTTTAACAAAAACATAAACAACTCCACTGATTACGTTTCCACTATGAGATGCCCCCAAGTGAAGAAAAATAGGGGGAAATACCACATAAACATACATAGAACACAGAAGGGATCTACCTACCGTGGGGTCAGTATGGTCATAAGTTAATATGTATATATAGATATGATATTATTGCAAATGAATTGACATCATTCCCCAGATAAAGTAGAACTACAATCTCAATGGAGGAAAGAAAATGCAAGATTTACGAAGAAGAGTCTTTTCAGACCATATCATGGAGACCAAAAAGAATCAGTGCTACCATGTCGCAAATCCAAGCGAACTACACAAGGAAAACATTTATCAACAATAGCATAGGTACACCATAACATGAAAGCAATATATAGAAGAATAGAGATACATATAGAGGGATAGTATGGAAGATTTGATTCCTTTATCACCTTGCACCAACAAAGTAACAAGGGTCATATAAAAGAATCTAACAAATATTTAGCAAATATGTTATGGGAGAAGCACAATACAACAGACAAACACATAAAAGGCTACCATGAATGACAAGCCAATCAAGTACATCCCCTAATCTCCTCATCTTGGTTTATATCATTTAGGTAAGGTGGGAAACTCACAAGAGGGACTATATCCAACACAGTAGGAGTAATAGCCAGTTCCAAACAAGGATCCTCTTGAGAATCATGATGTTCGATACTGGGTGTAATTATCAGTTGTGTGGAAATCATATGAGGTAAATTAGTATCAAGATCAATAGTCTCATATTCATCATTAGCATCAATAGGATCATCAAGAGTATCTACTTCATCAAGATTAATCGAAATAGAATCTAAGATGTGAATAGAATCATCATAATCATTCATCTTAACATCATTAGTAACATTAACTTCCTCCAAAATATCAGGCATAGGTTGGTCAAAAGAAGGTAAAGAATTTCAAAGAACAGAGGCACGGGCCCTAGCGTGAGCCTGACGCTTCTTACAACATTCATTGGCAGATTTGTTATGTTTTGTCTTGTTTGAAATATGTTGAGAACTAGGAGGAACAACAACTGGTTCCTTCACATGTTCTATAGGAGGATTAGTAGGACTCTCAGTAGGCTGAAAAGTGATACTAGGAGCTTGATTAATAGAATTAGAAGTAATGGATAAAGGAGGTGTAGAAGGTGTAGGTAAAAGACCATGGGTAAGATCCATCTGAGGCATGCTTAAATGTAGGATATATATATATATATATATATATATATATATATATAAGGTAACCTCAAATTATAGCAGATCTGGAAAAGCCTATTTCCTGATGCATGTGTTGAGTTTCAGGAAATTCTGCAACCAAATCTGGAACACAAACGCAGAGACGAACAAAACCCATAAATATTTTTCTTTTCTGAGTTAGGTTGACCTTGACCTCTTTACAGGGGCACAATTGTACCCCAAAATGTCAACCTCAACCTGTACTGCTCCAATGGAAATTATGTTTGCGGATCCCAAAAGTTGGCCAAAAAGGGTATCCAAATCTGCTCTTAAATTCATTGTCCTGTACCTGTACCTGCAAGAAAAATAGGTTTTTTTATTGTAGGGGAGGGGGTTTCCTTGGTCAAACCTCGGTTTTGGAATTAACATTAAAATATAATTGAAATTGCATAAATAAACAAAGAAAATAAACCAATTCACCTTGTTTATATAGAAATCCTTGTGGAGGATTCGAATCCTTAGATCCACAAGTATGTATGCACAAAATGAATGTACAATGTAGGATGTAGGATATCTCAAATCAATTTCTTGTAGATCTTCAACACCAATCTTGAATGGATCTTGGAATAGGAAGAGGCTTGCATGGATGTGGATGGAGAAATATTCAACAAGAGGGCTCCATAGAGCTTGAATCCTTCAATGGCTACCAATGGGTCTCCTTGATGAATTCAATTATAGAATGCTTGAGAGTAGATGATTTCTTCAATATATTATCCTTCATGTGCATAAGTGATCATGTTATTTTGTGTATGTATTAGAGAAAATGAGAGGAGAAAGCTTCCTTATAAACAAATCTAGGGCAGAATCTTCTAGAGAGGCCTACATAGGAGAATTAAATTCCAATTAAACCTATACCCCTAGAATTGGTCCTATATTAAATATAATTTCAAGATTCATTACCTCGAAGACTGAAAAATCTGACCCAAAAGCGGGAATTAAATCTTTCCGAAGCCTGACATCCATAAACCCCAGAAACTTGAAAACTGGACCTTGGGTCAGGGTCGAGGTCAAATTTGACCTAGGTCAGGGTTAAGATCAACCTTGACCTAGGTTGGGGTGGAGGTTGACCTTGACCAAGGTCAAGGATGAGGTTGACCTTGACTCAGAAGGTCGACCTTGACTGTGAGGTCATGAAACTCAAATTTGTAGATCAGGGTGCCAGAATCAGGCCGGAGAGAAGTGGAAAATGGGGAAGAATAGGGGGAAATCTAGATCCAAGTCAAAGAACCATTCAAGATGCTTGAAATGACCCCAAACCACTTACTCAGAGGGCTAAACTATTCCAAAATGGAAGTTCTTCCATTTTCTGACTATACAGAGGGTGAAGAAGATTCATCTTGAGCTTTCTGAAAATGTGTAGTATAAGCAGGAATAACATGAGAAGTAGGATTGGGATTATTATCACTATTGATATTTTATTTCAGTGGGGATGAAGAAGAATGTTTATCAAGATATTAATGAATACTTAATGTTACTTTTGGAGAGTATTCATCAAGAAAATTCTTAATATCAAGATCATGCATTATGCTTTGATAAAAATAAGTTTATTTAAGATCATCTACAAAATTATACAAGCTCAATTCTTGAGGATTATCCATTAAAGTGGGTTGAGGAAGAGGAGATCTAGGTCTCAGAAAAATGGGATCATTAGGAGATATATCATAATTATTAGACACCATAGGAGTAGGATTAGGAGCATTTATAAAAAAAAATTCTTTGGGTTCATCAACAAATACTCTTATGTAATCAACATATTCTATGTATTTTGTTAAAAAAATTGTAAGGAAAGTACATGAAATATTGATAAAAGCCTTATGAGGAAGAAAGATATTGGTTAACTTATAATTCAATATTTAAGAACGCCATGAAGGACCAAAAACATAATTAAATGCAATAAATTATGATTCATTCCATGTGATTGACAAAGAGAAGTAAGGAGAAATGTAACAACTTAAGTTATCACACATGAATCTAGGTTAGTAAACTCCATGAATTGTAATGGAGAAAAAACATAAATGAGATCTAACACCAAAAGTGAAAGTATGTAACAAGAGTTAGGTTCACCAAAATATAGATTGAAAAAAGGGAAGCAATGCAAAAGGAGTCTATTCCTTCACCCTTTCACCACAATGCACATTTAGAAGGAAGATGCCCCCAATAGCCTCAACGGAAGATTCAAAAACTAAATTGGGAAAATGATCCTTTGTTAAGTATGTTTTTTTATGTAATTGAAACTATGTAATGATGTAATTGAGGTGAATAATAGACAAGTCATTGAAAAACTAAGAAAAATAGAGTGATACAAATTGATACTGAGCAAAAAAGTGAAGAAATGGAAACTGGAGCTTAGATGTGACATGTGGGTGAAATTTGGGCTTAAAATGTAGGGGACGGTAAAAAATCATCCTATACCTAGGGGTAGACCACACATGGCATTATGTACCCAACAAATCTAGCTGAATTTTTTTGGGTCTTTCTGACTATGTCCGATCTTCTTGATTCTGATCTAGTGACTTTGTAACCTATTCACTCACATATAAAAATGGGGAAGAAGGTTGGGTGAATGGGGTTTCCTCAGTCAAACCCATTTTTAGGAATTAGCCTTGAAATGAAATGAAATAAAGGAAAGCACATTGTCAAGTAGCAGAGGGTAGATCTAGAAAATGAAGTACATCATACCTTAATAATGAAAATAATTATTTGGATGTAATCAAATATGTTGATGCAATAGATTCGAATAAACACAAAACCTGAAAGGAAATCATGAAAAATTAACATTATGTAATCAATACAATGTAATTTACCACAATGATTAATTGGGAGATGAAAAAGGAAATTTGAGTGGGAGTGAATGTATGAGGATCTCCTTCCTTGATAGAAAACTCCTTTTATTGGCCTTAAATGGGGAAATAAGATAGATATATGGAATAAGAACACCTTTATTTCTTTGAAGAAGGATGTTAGAAGACACTTCAATGCTTGAATTTGATAGCTTGATGGCTCTTGAACTTGCTTTCTTGCACTTGATAGTTGGATCACAATATTGGAATGCTAATGATAAAGTATGCACATGCACTTGATATTAGATCATGGATGAAAAAATGAAGAGAGATAGGGGTTTATATACTCCTTTCATCATTTTAGGGAGTTAAAATTAAGCAAGCCGATCATGGGACTAGATTTACCACCAAAAACCTAACACAGACCCTCATGCTAAATAAGGGCAAAATTCCTCAAGGATAGGACACCAATGAAGTAATGTAGCTATGAGAATGAGCCAATATTTGAATGGGGTTCTAGGAGAATAGGGTAGATACAAGATTTTGAATTAAATCTCAATCCAAGATCAAAAGGGGTCACGAAGGCCACAAATAGAGATATAGGGCCTAGGTGATGAAATAGGTTATGGGATTGGAGGAATAGAAGGGATAATTCCTAGAAGTAAGATCCAACATCTATTTTGAATAAGATTGAAAGGAATGGAGGACCCATATTTGATTTTAGGTCTCCATTAAGTGCTATATGAGGTCCTACCATATGAAAACACTAAAGTGGGAAAAAAATAATCCTTAAATTGTACACAAATTAGGTGCTTACAATTTAGGACAATACACAAAAGAAAATGGTAGGTTTTCATGAACAACCCTCTTGCATTTATAAAAAACCACCAAGGAAGGAGAGGACTCATCAGAAAACAACCTTCTATTCCTTTCTTTCTAGATACACCCAACAAGAAGTGGGAGAGAAATCAACCACCAAAAGGAAGGAACATAATTGGAGGAGGGGGAATTTTATTGAGAAAATATCTAGTGAAGGGATAAAAAAAATACCTAACTAAATTCCCAAAGATTAAAAAATAAAATTGAGATTTCACGAGAAAAAGGGGCAATACGTATAAAGTTGAGACACATTCTCAGATTCTTCACAACACAAATAAAATCTATTAGCAATAAAAAATCCTCTTTTAAAAAGATTATCTAGTGTGATATTTTTTGATCTGAAGGTCTATAAAAAAACAAATTGGAATAACTTCATATTCCAAGCATGATCCTAGTAGGGAGGGGGTTGTGAGAAGCTATTGATATATTCAATAGTAGATGAGACAAAATAGTTACATGAGGAGGGAAGAGCCAACACTTGATAAACATGACCATTGAAAAACTTAATAGAGTTCAACACAGGTTTCAGTTGATATGGATACATGTTGATGTAAGCCAAATATTTCCATTTACCCTACTAAAGGTAATCAACCACAAAGAATTTAAATCTATTGATACAATTCCTTATGCTACCCGAACAATGAGGAAGATAGGGAAAACTTCGCAATCCAATAATTATCCCAAAAATGAATCCTCCTACCCAATCTGGAAATCCATCTAAGGCCTTTCTCCAACAAAGCACTAGATCCATGAACATGGTCCCAATGAAAAAACCTCCAAGGATATCCTTAGTGTAGATAAAATCTGAAATGAAATGAAGATTATTGAAATATGTACTACTCCCTATCAAGCTCCACTTATCATTAGCTTTGTACATCCTCCATACTTTCTTCGGAAGCACCACCAAGTTGAAATCCTTAATTATTCTCAGACCTAATGTCAACTCTGTTTTGGTTTACACACAGAGTTTAAGGGCATAAGAGAGGTCCTCTATTTTTCTTCTATTATTTACTATAGAAAAAAAGTTTCTAAATTTTATCTATAGCCTCCACATACTTAGAAGGGATCTTAAATAGGTTTATTGCATAAATAGTAAGGATTTGAAGCGAGGCTTTAAATAATTATACCTTCCCAACTTGACACAATAATGAAACCTTCCATCCATCTAGTTTAGAATTAAATTTACCAATGAGTTTCAACCATAAATTATATGGATCTTTGAGACAAATTAGTAACCCAAGATAAGATGAAGGAACATATTCAATTTTACACTCAAATATCTAAGAAATTATTTTCTATATTCTATCTAGAGTTTTGAAAGAGAATATGACACACTTATTTAGATTGATCACTAGGCCTGATGCAACCTAATAAGTAGACAAGGCGTTCTTCAAATTCTCAACTTCATTGACAAATGATTCCCTAAGCATAATAGTTTCATAAAAAAATTGCTAGTCATAGAAGGCCAAATTGCTAGAAGAAGGTTCAAAGCTTGCAATATACCTTTTTCTCTATATGCTAGAGGAGTCTACCCAAACTATCTTCTATTATGATTAAAAAATAGATGAAAAATAGGACCCCCTTTTCTAATCCATCTAGATTAGTAGGAGACACAAGAAGTGAGCCATTAACTAAAACGAAGGCTTTTTTATTAGACACCATCTCCCATATTATTTCTAAAAACTCAGATGAAATAAAAAACCGCCAAGAAATTTTAATAAAAAATTCCAACTAACTCTATCATTGGTTTTCATAAGATCAAATTTAATTATGAATCACTGATTTTTATTGACAATCAAGGAATGCACATTCTCATGAATAGTAATAATAGAGTAGAAGATCATACAACTCATAACAAATCCATTTTTCTGATTATAAATAACCATCAAAAAGATTGATTGAATTCTAGAGGCCAAAACTTCATAGATAATCTTGTAGAATGAATTATATAAGCTCATTGGTCTAAATCTATCAAAGGAGTTTAAATGCTGCATTTTTAAAATTAGGACCAGAAAAGTTGAGTTTAACTCCTTGAGAATCCTCCCACACCAAAAACACTATTTGATAACATTACAAAATCTTTAAAAATAATATCTTAGAAGGAATAGAAGAAAAAAAGGAAAGTCATCAAGGCTAGGTGCCTTATATCCCTCAAAAGAGAAGAAAACAAGTCTTATTTCATCCGTCAAGGGGATGAAAATAATATGGTTATTAATATCCTTTGTAATAATAGGAGGAAAGAAACCCAAAAGCTCTGATTGAGGACCAATATCATTAGGGGCATCTTCAATTAGGATATTTGAAAAAAAAAAAAAGGTAACCACTTCCTAGACAATCTCTTCTTTGTCAGTGTTAATGCCATTCTTCAAAATATGGTCAATTATATTGGAGTCTCTATGCTTTAAAGTAGAGGTGTGAAAGTACCTTATAGTCCTATCCCCACTAGAAAGCCAAACCACTTGAGACCTTTTCTTATAGAATTCTTCTTCCTTATAAATAATTTAATGAAGTTGCATCAAAATGTTATTCTCCTAAGCCAATAATCATTACATTAATCTTCGGCTTGGATTTTCTCTGAATATCAATCAATTAAATTTGAAGAGTAGATTTCATATAGTAAAGATATGACCAAATGATTTCCCATACCACTTTCTAACTTTATGTTTAAAAATGGGAAAAATTTTAAGCAACCTTGAACATGGTCATGCCTTACACACACACACACACACACAAGTAAAAGGCCATAGACCTGTACTTTATATTGATTAAAGATACAAAATTTATAGAGTAAACAAAATGCTTATATCATAGAACTGATCATTTAAAATGTTTTTAACTCCAACGATATACCAAGATCCGAAAAAACTTAACAAAACCTAGCTAAATCACAAACAAAATATGTTCCAATGGCTAAGTACACCAAGAGGGTATATAAAAAAGTGGTCACCCATCCAAAAAATAGAAGAACACCCATAACGTGATTAGGTTACTTTAAATTCAAATAACTCGATTGGGCTTAGGTTTGGTAAGTTTCCAAGCGAAGAACAAGTCTAGTTAATAGGCTTAAAAAACATGGACGAGGCTTGGAAGCTTCATTTCCCTTCATTTTTATCATTTTTTCATGTATTTTGTTCTTCAAAATAGGTTTCTCAACTTCCTCATCATCATATTTACACATCATCAATTGGGTATTTGCATAATTTCCACCATAGTTTCACACATCTTTTGAGCTTTCTAGCTATATATTTTTTTGTATTTTTGGACAACATTAGCATATTAAAGTTTAATTTTTGTTACTAGTGTCTCCATAGTTCTCAGAGACATATATGTACCATTTTTAATCATTTTTTATCTACTTGACATAATTTAAAACAAATTATATATTATTATTGTACACTGAATTCTTTACACTTAAAAAAATTTGCATTTTTTGATTATTTTGATGCAAGTTAGGTTTCGTGCCTGAACATGCATATATTTTTAGGATGTGCCCACTAAAACAAATCATTAAAAAAATAGTTAGCAAAAAATTACAAAAAAATACCAATTCTAGCTCTCACTGGCAGCTATCCTTCTACCAAAGGATTTTCCAAAATACTAAATCTAAGTATGATTTTTTTTATTGTCACGCCAAATACTATGTTATTTTTTTTTAAAAATCAATAAATTTTTTATGTGCATAAAGTATTTGAACCTCTTAATCTTATCCATTTTTAAAAGAATTTAGTAGTTTAGAAACCAGTTTCAGATTACTACAATTCTTGTTCTTTTCACATCTTGTAACTTTTAGTGCGTGGCTCTCAAATTTCTCTTCAAAGTTCAAGTTTACCTTATTTGAGAAAAAAGGTGGCCACTTATACCCCATTTTTTGCACACAATCTTGGTGAACTTACCAAAATATACATTGGGAAGATGAACCATTACAAAAACATTTTGGAAAGAGAAAACTTTAGGCATGGAGCTCAAGTCCTTAACACAATGGTGAAAAATCTCATGAAATTCAAGAGTTATCACCGAATTCCTCTCAAGATAGACAAGATGGACCTTCCACCCATTCTTTGTGTTAGAATAACTGAGAGGGGGAGGGGGGAGGGTGAATCAGTGGCCTCAAACTTTAATCCAATAAATCAACCCAAAACTTTATACCAAAAATATAAAACCTCTAGTTATCTTCAATCCTACAAGATGTATGCCTTGTGTGAATCTAACATGTATATACTGCTCGGTGTTTATACTTTTTATCCTTTCCTTTAGCTTTACCAAATAACAATCTATCTTTTCTGAACCTTTACCGAAATACAATAAATAACTTAGAGTTTACCGATCCATTCTGTTTGAGTAATGTGTAAATCAAAACATCAAAGCAATGAACCATATACACATTTGATACATGGATTTTTAACGTGGAAATATTGTTAGGGGAAAAACCACTTGGGACCGGTAACCCAAAATGTTCACTCTTCTAAAGTGAGCTTGATGAAGAACCAACCCTGTTAAAGGTTACAAACACATTGTTAAGTGAGACCTTGTTAGAGGATTTATCACTAACAGTTTGTCACTTGACATCTGGCATTCACTATGTTGTCTTCATGAGAAACCTTTTGATACTCCTTGGGATGTATCTCAATATATAAAGGATGGTTAAATCCTACTCTATTAAGAGATTTTATGAATCAATGGTTAAACTGAAACAATATATGATCTATTCATAAATACAACTTAATCTTGCAGCAATTCAGATCTATTGTAAGCTCATAATACCTTTATGACCAATGTTCTCTTCTATTCCTTTGGTCCACTTCTTTCTGCTATGTGAATGTTGTTTCTTCTTTGTTGCTCGGTGTCTGCAGAAATATTAGCTCTGTTCTTTAGCTTGTATGATCAGATCTATATGAAGACTTCTATCTTCACTAGAATTTTCTTCAACATCCTCTATTTTTTATAATGAATTACTTGTCTCTTTATATAGACATGATTTCACCATTCCTTTTCCTTCTTGTTTTCTTCGTTGATCACTTCTTGATCTGTAAAGCTCGCTATGCTTGCTTTAGTTTTAATCCGTAAAAATCTCCTTGTTTTTTGGAATAAAACATGCTTTAAATCTTCTTCTTGTCTTTAGTATTTAACTGATCAATGAAAATAATGTAATCAAATATTTAACTCTATATTTAGCTCCTTCCAGCTAAGTCTTTTTTCAATTATGAACTTCAGTTCTGATCGGTGTTTAATTCCTTGTTTTCTCGGTCTTGACTTGAGTTATCCTCAGGCATCTCTATCCATCGGGGTTGTCTTTCTATTGAGAAACACTATGACCTTTAGTTATTATTGGGTATGACTTTGGTTTTTCTTGGTAATGCTTGCTCAGGTATCTTGCTCAGTTTACACTGTGACTCTTCTTGGGGTTCTCTATCTGTCAGTGTGCACTATCCATCGGTGTTTGTTGTCACTTGGGGTATACTGAAATTTTATGCATTAGTGATACCATAACCTTTATCTCTTTGGTTCTTTGAAGTAATGTGTATATGACCAATCAAAGTATATCAAGTTGACATCAATGAAAATACAATACATTAACTAATTTAATGCCTTGCATTAACTCTCTGCATCTCAGTGATCATCAACTTTGTAATATTCAAACATTCAATGAGTTATAGTTCATCATCTTTGGTGTCTATATTATTTACTTTATTAGGAGGAGGAGTACTGACCATAACCAGTTCATCACCACCATTTTATTTTCCTTTTTAATTTTCACCCAGCATGTTTAGTTTTCAAGTTATGAGATGCATCCTGGGAAGAGCGTGGTGAGCCAACAATCTTTGCATGACACAAAAGATAGCCTTGGTGGATACAACAAAATAATATGGCACTAAATCATATAAATTTCTCATCTCTTTATCAAAAAAATTACAATTACTATATATCAAAGCATTTTTAATAGAATTAAAAAGATAAGCTATAACCATCTTTTTTCTAAGATGTTTCGTACAAAAAAAACCCCCAATTAAGGCTTCGCCTTTTAACATGTCATATTTCCTAAGGGATGCAGATAATTGGAAACCCTCCAAGAATTCTACTCGAACATAGATTTCAATAAATATTTCCAACATATCTTCAACCATTTGGACATTTTTTCCCTAAGATTTGTATCTTGAAGCCACATTTATTCAAACAAAAAATGGAAGTTTTCTAGCTTGAAATAACACCCGCCAAGAAGCTAATGTGGAAATGGTCTATAAAAATTGTTGCAAGGTCCGATAAATAACAAGAGTACTCTAAGAAAAAATTATAAGAGATAAGATATCTATCCAATTTGACTTGGATAAGATCACTACCAACATGTCTTTTAGTCCAAGTATATGTAGCTTCCACAAGGTCAAGATCATGCAAATCATCATTATAAATAAAGTCCCCAAGCTCTAATCTACTATCTTGAGAAGAAATGGTACCACAAAAATTATCCTGCTCCTTAAGGGGGGTATTTAAATCCTCTATCACCATCCAATTATCATTAGGATAAAGAGCTCCAAAAGAAGTGAGAGAAGACTAGAACTTCTAGTAGCCTCATTATTAAAGGCATAGATATTAGATAGAATCCTAGTAAAGCTATCCATAATATGAGTGAACATGTTAGAAATTTGATTAGGATCTTTTCATAGAGCTAAGGTTAATATAAGATTTTGGTTCCATATAGTGGGAATAAATTTAGAGGCTCCTACAACACTATTGTGATGTATTTCATTATTATTGAAGAAGCTAAGTTTGTCAATCTTATCCTTTGGAATATTAGTCTTTTGGACAAGAAAAATACCAGGTTTGTGATCTCTTGCAATATTAGATACAAGATCATGCTTGTGAGAGTCATTGAACCTCAAAAATTCTAGGAAATAATCTTCATTTGTTGAGGGAAGTGCTTACCAAGCACATCTCTGATACGATCTTTTGTACCACATCAACTATCCCTTGAAGGCTCTCTTTCTCTTTTCTTCACTTGGAAGGTTTTCTACCTATATTTTTGGATAACCCACAATCAAAATTTAAATTTATTTTGAGTAACGACTCTAGATGGGATCACCTTCTTTTTCTTTTATTTGATTAAAATAAATGGTGATCCATCCTCTACATTAAACCATACGCTTTTAGATTACATTTCATCAAAGCTCTTGAATACCCTTTGATCATTGACATTAGCACTACAAGAAGGGAAAGTACTATAATTCTAATGAGTGGGACTCTCACCAGCTTCTTCTAGGGAAAATAAACTACTCACATTATCAATGGGAGAGCTTGTGTTGTCAAAGTCTAACCCAATCATTGGGATCTCAACCAAGATATGAAGACGATCTAAGTTAAAAATGTGTTACTCTTATATATTCAATTTCCTTTCAGAATCTTGGTCCTTATATTCAAAAACCTACATGGGGATCTACCCCTCTTTAGGCTTCAAAGATTCCTCAATAGAATGGTGACAATCTCCTCCACTGAATTTATTTCCCAGAGCTGCATTGTACTCCTTATATTTTTTCGTCCAGGCCTTATTCATTTTAACATGAGATTTGGTGGAGAACTTCTTGGCCCAATGACCCAATTTATTACACACAAATAAGAAAAAGGGAGTGTCTCAAACTCAATAACCTGATTCTACATACCTATTTTGGATTTAAGGTCAATAGAGGATGGAAGATAAATAGATTGACCAACATCCACCTAGATTCTAACAAATAAAAGATTCTTTCTAGCTGCGGACATATCATCTATTGAGATAAAGGTCCCAAAATAGTCAACAATGCCTTTAATTACATCCTCATTCCAACATTCTATACAAAAACCTATAACCTTACTCAAATAGGGACCACATTAAAAGAATAATCATTTAAGTCCAATCTTGGTTCTCATTTATTGAGGGCCAGAGAAGCCTTTCCAATAATCCAGGGACCTCCATAGAGAATGGAGCACAAGTCCTCAAAATAGGAGAAGAAAACATGAAAAATATTTTGGGCATGACCAAAACATCCAAATGCACTTTCACCTTCCATTTTCTCTTGACAAATGACCAAATCACCTCTATAATTAGTCTAGAACCCATGCATTTACCAACTAGAGATTTTTCCATACTAGATATTTTCTTATCAATAACTAAATGAAGTATAGAGATATAAAAATTATCACTTGTAGGGTCTGTGAGATTCACCACCACAGGTGGGAAGGGATGGAAATAGGGCTTGACAAGAAAAAAGAAGACCAATAATTTGATTGGTCTGCATATTTCTAGGGGTAACCACCACTAGGGCCCCCCACCACATTAGATCCACCTAGATCTTCTTCCACCATAGGAAATTCATCAACATTCCCATCAGTCTTATTAGAATCAATACATTCCCCAAAAACCACATGATGAGTACCTGAGGAATTAGAAGGAGAAAGGCCAATGAAACCACATGAACCTCCAATTATATTGCTTGGTCCAACTTCTCCACCACTTCCCATCTCTTCCATTTCAAAAAAAATTACTTAACGTTATACTTCATAGGATTCAAACATTATTTGATAGTGGAAGGAATTTTCTCTTCCTTTTGAAGGGAGTCATCTTCAAAATCAACCAATAAAAATTGATATGAAAGATTTTATACGAAAACCTTTAGATCTATATTTTTATTAATTGAACTTTGATGAGGCTTCAAAATAATACCCACAGGTTTCAAGAATACGCTGTGAGATAAGAAATAGCGAGGGTCAAATTATTGCAATGGCTGCTGCAAATATTCAAGTAGGAACAAATAATGTTGCTAAAGAAAGTGCATTACTTGCATAATTAAAGCTAGCTATCAGGTACAATATTGAAAGGATTATTAGTTCCTTCCTGCGATATGATACTATTGCATCCATTTGATGCATAGGACCAATAAAATAAATCAAAAGCATTTGAGTATTTTTCAAACATATAACTTTTCCTATAGTTTATAAATTTATGTATATTTTAAAAATATAGAAAAAGCCAATTATCTATTTTGTTATTGGCCATTGGGAAAGATCGTAAGGAAAAAATTCAATTTTATTAACAAAAATAGTAAAATTAGAGGTTGTTGTTTCTGCGACTTCTCTCGATGTTGTCGCCTCCCTCGACTTGCTCTTCATTTATGGTGAGAACATGATTTTCAATTCCTGCCCTCCTTGCTTCTCCAAAAATTGTATGTGTCCATTGCTTGAGTCCTTATCTCCATAGGATACTCCTACATAATGGTTTGTGAAGGCTTTAAAAATCCCCCTTGACGCCCGCTAATTTCACAAGTTCCTAATCCGCCAATTTCATAATTTCTAAATCTGAGAGGCAAATTCACTATTTTCCTTCTGAAAATTCCTCAATATGCTTCCTTTATTTTCCATCAATCACACCAAAATTTTATGTCACATTACCATGGGATAATTCAAACACATTCTCTCACCATTCACTCTCCTCTCTCAAAATATTCCTTCTTCCCCACCTCAAAATCCTCTGATGCCAACTCCAAATCCTCAAATAGAAATAGAAGAAGATTGCAAGAAGCGACACAAAATAAAGATGAACCAATTATTTATCAATGAATGTGGGTTTTTTGAGTCCCAAGTTTTAGCCATCATTCGGAGAAGGGAAAATTTTTAGAAAGATAAATCCATACATAGAGCCCAGTAGGTAGACCCACTCTTTAGGGACTTTGATTTTGCCGAAGGCCAAGTAAGGAAAATCATTTCTGTAGAACCAAGTAGTTATCATCTCAAAGTGGATGCTTAGTTAAATCCCAATATTGAGTTCATCAAGGCATTAGGTTTTACTGGAAGTAACCTTGAAGACACATGATAACTTGAACACCCAGATTTCTCGGTAGGAATTTGGAAAAAAAACTAAGCTGTAAAATATCCTTTCTTATAGACGTATTTTGTTCAAAATTTAATCTATGCAAAACTCTCATGTGGTATCCCAAGTTTTTGCTATGCAAAATTGACAATTTGAAACCTCAAATAGATATATTAAAACAATTGAATATGCAAGATGAACTTCTCTTATATGTAATCACTTGACAAGGCCATATTTAAGTTTGGGCAATCAAGAGGTTCTTTAATTGAAGATTGAATATGTAAGGAACCTTGGTTTTTTGGTGGGATCAAAAGAATTTGCAATTTCCCTTGCAGCAGTTGACAGGAATAAGCTTGAAAATGCTGAAAATAAACTAAAACATATGGCAACACTTGGTCTTGATGAGAATGAGATACTGACGATTGTAAGAAGGTTTCCTAGAATGATCACTATTGGAATTAATAAGATAAAGAAAAACATGGATTTTTTGAAAAATATTGTTGGCACAATTTTACATAACCAATATGAATTTTAAAATATTATGCTCTAATTACAAGTATCTGCATATTCTATTGTATGTTGCTTAATAAATTTCCTATAATATGAAAAAATCTTATTTCTTGTGTGAGAGTTGAACTTTCCATTGCCATAAAAAAAGAAAATAATATTTAATTCTTACTTGATACCTTCTCTGCATGTACATAATCAAGCAGAAAACTGTGAAAAAAACATAACAAAGATTATTGAGGATGCATAAAAACAAGGAAAATAAGAACAAGAAAATCTGGCATGAAATATTTTAGAGATCTTCTATCAAGAGAGGTGGAAACCATATTTTTAGTAGACCTAAATGCCTTGGCCAAAGATGAAGAAAATGCGAAGTCTCCTTCTCCCAGTAATAATATTTGATGGAAGTTGGAGTAGTGTTTGAATATTCTATCCAAGGAGGCTTGTCTCAGTACATGTCTCATACTCATATTCTCTACATCTTGTACAAATGAAGCCAACATATAAATATAAGAACCAAACAAAAGCTTCAAGTAGCTAGGCCTCGTCAAACTCAAATATCAAGATGGCGTAAGGAATAAATTCATTAAAAGCTAAATTGGCCATAAATTACAGTTTTGGACTTTTAAGCACACCTCTTCAATATACATTACATAACCAAGACAAAGTTTAAATTTTTTTGGATTGTAAAACTCACCTGTGTAACACTGTACTTAGGGACTTCAAAATCAAAATTAGGATTGTCAAACTTAAAATTATCATTCTCAATAGTAAAATACTAATAGCATTGAAAATATTTTGGTAGAGCATTGTAAACCACATGACACAAATCCACACTCCTAATTGATTTTATAAATTAGAATATTTTACATTAGTTAGTAGAAATTTTTCCAATGGAGATTTACAAATCATGGTTAGGATGAAAACTGCCAAGGCTACAATTGTGGCCCATCCAATTTCTTTGAAAAGGATACTTAAAGAAAATATAAACTGGAGAAATATTGTCCAAGTCAGATGAAGGCTAAAGGGAAATTAACCTATATGATAAGCTTCTACAGAAATATAATTCATGATCTCAGATGAGGAATTCGATCCACCATTTCAATGCAGGCATTAATTTTCAACATAGTTAAATTTCATTACATACAATTACATTATTTTATTTGTAGCATTTTTCTTAAAATACCACATATAGTCAAGTTGGACACTAGTGTGAGTATCGAGAGGAATGACATGCTACGATTACTCAACCAAGAAATAATGTGACATCTTTGATATTCACCTAAGAAATTTGAATCTTTGTTACTCATACTAAGAGAGTTTTCACTTGGTATAGGTAGCAATTTATCTAGGCAACGTTCTGACTCTACGAAGGTCAAAACCTCAAGGTTTTAAGTACAAAAGTGGGAAATATATGTTACTTAACTACCATGCAGTATGACAATTCAAATGGTAATTATATACCTCATTTATAATCATTAATCAAAAGTTTAATTGTTCTTTCAATAAAGTATAATTTATTGCTAACAAAGTTAGCCTAGCAGGCACCCTTTCTCAATAACGTCAGCTCTAGGAGATAGTTAAATTTGAGTTTGCATATTCAGACCTTGGGTGATTCTACAAGAACATGGAAATATGTTTTCTTAGAGGTATTAAAAATTTATGCGAATTCTTCTTATCTTATCTTAATTGGAAACAATCATTTTTAGTTACAACCTAATTTTTTGCATCAATCGCTTGAATTTTGTAGATAACCAATTTCAATTAGAATATGCATTTTGTGCAAACATGTTTGCAAGTCTCCTATGGGTGGAAAGAATGGTCTACTAAGAGATGAATTAATTCAAGAAGTAAACAATCCAAGGTAAATAATTTTCTTCATTTTTTCCAAATGCATTTGTGACCAAAAATACTAAAATAGAAACATTTTTGGAAGAAATTTTATAGGAGAATACCACTGAAAACTAGAAAAGCATATCCTTACTTTATATTTTGAAATCACGTTGTTTGAAGAAAAGAAATTTCAAAAACAATCATGGCATAAACCATTGATTCTGAAGACTGCATATATTGTAAAATCTATTAGAATAACTAAGAGGGGGGGGGGGGGGGGTGAATTAGTGACCTCAACAATTAATCCAATAAATCAACCCAAAAAATTTATATCACAAATATAAATCTCTAGTTATCTTCAGTCCTAAAAGACGTATGCATTTAAATAATCTTATCAAATAACTACTTCTCTGAATATACTGTTTATCCCTTTTCTTAAGCTTTACCGAATAGTAGTCTAGCCTTTACCGAAATATAGTAAATAACTTAGTGTTTACCAATCAATCCTGTTTTAGTAATGTTTAAAGAAAAACATCAAAGAAATGAACCATATACTTATTTGACACAGATTTTTAACGTGGAAATCCTATTAGGGAAAAAACCACTTGGGACCAGTAAGCCAAAATGTTTACTCTTCTGAAGTGAGCTCGGTGAAGAGCCAACCCTGTTAAAAGTTACAAACACACTGTTAAGTGCAACCTTGTTAGAGGATTTAAATATAATAGTTTTTCACTTGATATCTGGAATTTCACTATGCTATCTTCATGAGAAATTTTTTGATACTCCTTGGGATGTATCTCAATATATAAAGGAATTTTAAATCCCACTGTGTTAAGAGATTTTATGAATAAATAGTTAAACTGAAAAAGTATATGATATGTTCATAAATAAAACTTAATCTTGCAGATGTTTAGATCTATTGTAAGCTCATAATACCTTTATGATCAATGTTTCCCTTTTGTTCCTTTGATCCACTTCTTTCTTCTCAGTGAATGTTGTTGCTTCTCTGTTGCTTGGTGCCCACAGAAATATTAGCTCTATTCTTCAACTTGTTTGATCAGGTTTGTATGAAGACTTCTCATCTTCACTAGTATTCTCTTCAGCATCCTCTCCTTTTGGTAATGAATAAGCTTGTCTCTTTTATAGGCATTATTTCACAGTTTCTATGTCCTTGTCTTTCTTGTTCTTGACGCGATCCACAAATCTAGCCATTCTTGCTTTAGTTTTATCCCGCAAATTTATTCTTGACATCTGGAATAAAACTAGATTTAATCTCTAGCTTATCTTTAGCTTTTAATAGGTCGATGAAAAAAATGTAATCAATCAGTTAACTCCATATTTGTCTCCTACCAGATAAGTCATTTGTCATTTATGAACTTTAGTTCTGATCGGTGTTTAATTCCTTGTTTTCTCGGTCTTGACTTAAGTTGTCCTCGGGCATTTCTGTCCGTTGGGGTTGTCTATTTTTTGGGAAACACTGTGACTTTTAGTTCTTGTTGGGTATCTCTTTGGTTCTTCTTGGTAATGCTTGCTCAGGTATCTTCCTTGGGTATCACAGTGACTCTTCTCGGCATTCTCTATCCATTGGTGTGTACTATTTGTCAGTGTTTGTTGTCACTTGGTGTATACTGAACTTTTATGCATTATTGATAACATAACCTTTATCTCTTTGGTTCTTTGAATTCTTTGACAATATGTATATAACCAATCATATTATATCAAGTTGACATCAATGAAAATATAATACATTAACTAATTTAATGTCTTTCATTAACTTAATGCAACTCGGTGATCATCAACTTAACATCTTCAAACATTCAATCAGTTATATTTCATCAATCTCTCCCTTTGGCATTGATGGAAACATACTACATAATACTAATACAATATGAAATATATCAGTTGTAGTTCATCAATTTCTACCACACTTATTTTAATATAACCAATACAAATGTCTGACTCTCGGTAAGCTCTTCTAGCTTAGATTTGATTCTTGTAGAGTACTTCCTTCATTCACCATTCCCTTCACTGGATAGATGTAGCAACTTCAGATTCTATCTCTCCCTTTGTTGTAGAATATCTTCTCCCTTAGATGAATGTTTCTTTGAATATTTCTCTAATGTTTTCTCTCCCTTTCACAATAATATAATCCATATTCATTAAGTACATATTTCCCTTTGAATACTTCTGATAGATATTTCATATGGATATAATCTCTCCCTTAAGTCATCTCTCCCTTTGGATACTTCTCTCCCTTTAACAACAATGCCAAACTAAATCTTTCTCTTTTTTCATAATATATTCCTTGAATTTACCTTTCCATCAACAATATAATAACTCCCGTGATCAGTGTAGATAAGTACCTTGTTGTGTACTGATATATCTTTTTAGTCCATCTCTTTGCTTGCATCAAAATGAATGATCTTCTGATAATGTGTAGGCTGATGTAGCCTCCTAGTCAGCTTAGTGACCAGTAGACAAGGGTCAGACCCCTAGTATCCTTCTCAGGTACTCAAATGTATCTTTAGGTAATGGCTTTGTGAATATGTCTGCTAATTGTTCCTTTGATTGAACATATTCGAGTATGACCTCTTTCTCTTGCACTTGTTCTCTTAAGTAATGATACTTGATAGAAATATGCTTTGTCTTAGTATGCATGATAGGGTTCTTTGATATGTTTATTGCACTTGTATTATCACAATAGATAATCACTGGTTCAAGAATTTTCATATTCATACCTTCTGGTAATTGTTTGATTATGTAATGTTAGAGAAATTTGCAGGAGTAGCCACATATTCTGCTTCTACAATAGATTGTGAGATGCATCTTTGCTTCTTACTTATCTATATGACAAGTCTTTCACCCATGAATAATTCTCCTCCTATTGTGCTCTTTCTATCATCTAAGTTTCCAGCCCAATCAACATCTATATAGACTTGAAGCTCAAATTTTCCTTCTCTTTTATACCATAAGCCACAGTCTTTGGTATTATTTAGAAATCTCATAATTATTTTGATAACATTCATGTGTGATTCCTTTGGATTGTAGAGAATCTTGCAAATGTTCCAACTGCATGTGCTATGTCTGGTCTAGTATGAACACCATACATGAGTTTTCCAATCATAGATCTATATAGGGTATGATTTACCTTGGTTGACTTGTATTCCTTTTTTAGCTTATATCTAGGTGCAATAGGTGTTCCAACTAGATTGGAGTCTTCCATCTTGAATATCTTGAGAGCTTCCTTGATTTATTTGGATTGTGTGATGTCTATGCCTGCATCCTGTTGAAGAATCTATAGACCAAGAAAGAATTTGATCTCCCCAAACATTGACATCTCAAATTATTTTCTCATTTCATTAGAAAATGATTTTCACAACATATCATTACCTCAAAATGTGATATCATCAACAAATATTTCAGCAATCAAAATATTATCATCAGTATCTTCTTTTAAATACAGATTATTGTTTTCACTTATTCTTACAAATCCAATACTTATTAGATAGGAGTGAAGTCTTTCATACCATGATCTTGGTGCTTGTTTTAATCCATACAAGGCTTTTTGTAGTCTACAAACCATGTTTCTCTTGTTAGGATCAACAAACCCTTCTGGTTGTTCAATGTATACTTCTTCTTCTAGTATTCCATTTAGGAATGCAGATTTGACATCCATTTGGTATACCTTGAATCCTTTGAATGCAGCATAAGAAAGTAGAATTATGACTCCTAGTCTTGCAATGGTTTCAAATGTTTCTCCATAGTAGATACCTTCTTTTTGTGCATACCTCTTACATACTAATCTTGCTTTGTTCCTTGTGACTTCTCCATTCTCATTCAACTTGTTTCTGAATATCCATTTGGTACCAATGACATTCTTGTCATCCGGTTTAGGTACTAATATTCATGTTATGTTCTTCTCATTCTGTTTTATCTCTTGATTCATAGCACTAACCCATTCTTCATTTTCAAGTGCAATATTAATAGGTTTAGGCTCAAAATCATAAATTAAACATCTAGTGTCTAGTGACTTACTTCTTTTTCTCATTATAGCCTTTTGTTCTCCTATGACCTGGCTCTGTGGATGGTTTCTTTTGACATACTTGGAAAGTACTGGTTCAACTCTTTGTTCATCATTTTATTCATCATCTTGACCTTCATTTTGATCTCCATCTCTCGGTGCATCATTTTGAGCAATTTCCTGATTTTTGGTGTTTGTAGCCTAATGCTCGGGTGCATTGTTCTATCACTTGAGAGCGATACCTTTTTGCTTAGATAGAGTTTCAAGTTCTTCAATATATAAAAACCTATTGTATTCTTATGGTTCTTTTCTTCTTTCCTCATCATTTTTCTCAGCAAATTCATCTACTTTGACATTTACACTTTCAATAATTTTTTTAGAGGATTTGTTAAGACATTTATAACCTTTAGTTTGGTAGAATACCATAAAAATATTCCTTCTTCCCATTTGGAGTCAAGCTTTCCATTTATATCATCTTTCAAAATATAACATTGACTTCCAAAAATTTTGAAGTAACTTACATTTGGTGTATGTCCATACTATAGCTCATAAGGTGTCTTATTGGTGTCTTTCTTGAATTGAACTCTGTTCAATATGTAGACACTAGTATTGACAACTTCTCTCCATAATGTTTGAGTGATTCCTTTCTCAATCATCAGTGTTCTGGCACAATCAATAATGGATCTATTGCTTCTTTTAGTAATCCCATTTTTCTATGGTGTTCTTGGTGTAGAAACCTCTCTTTGAATTCCATGCTCATTACAAAAGTTAGTGAATTCATAAGAAATAAATTATCCTCCTCTATCTAATCTTAAGCATTTTAGTTCCTTACCACTTTGTTTTTATACAATATCTTTACACCATTTAAACATCTTGAATGCTTCTGATTTCTATTTTAAGAACATAACTGTCATCATTCTAGAATAATCATCAACAAAGAGAATGAAGTATCTATCACCATAGTAACTCTTTGTTCTCATTGGTCCACATAGGTCAGTATGGACTAATTATAGAATAGCATTAGATGTGTAGGTTTTTCTCTTGAAAATAGACTTTGTCATTTTACCTTTTTGACAATTCTTACACATGACATGGTCGGGCTTTGACATGATTAGTAAGCCTCTTACTTTCCTATTATTGCTTATCCTAATCATGTTGTCAAAATTCACATGACATAACCTTTTATGCCACAACCATATGTATTCATTTCTAGCCATTAAACAAGTGGTTTTAATATCATCAAGATAGAATAGGTTACCTTTTGTCTGTTCACCAGTTCCAATCAACCTTCCTGATTCATTAAAGATCTTTGCCTTTTTATTCTCAAATACAACTCGGTGACCTGTGTTATTCAGCTGTGAAACACTCAATAGATTATATTTAATTCCTTTTACCCAGTATGCATTTTCACATCTGATTAGATTGTTCAACATTATGGTTCCTTTACCTTCAACTAGACAAGGTGAGTCATTACCCATTCTTACTGATCCACCATTATAATATTCAAAAGTTTCAAACTTTTCCTTATCTCTAGCTATGTGGTGAGTATAGTCACTATCAATAATCCAGACTAATTTTTACTTAACTTAGATATGAGTGAAGTCTCAACATACCTTTCCTCTTCTTCTGAATCATCCTTCATAGTAACAAATACCACCTCAATATCTTCATCAGATTCAGTGTCAGTATTCTCAGCTTTGTTCTCATCAAGGTAACAAGATTTCTTCCATTTGTCCTTGTAGTCTCAGTTGTCTCTTCTGTAAGATTCTTAGTTGCTTCGGTAATCTCTTTCATCACCTCTGTCAAACTTCTTTTCATATGATTTGTCATTATTTATGTCCTCTTTTCTTTGTTTAGGACATCTAGCAGCAAATTTTCCAATCTCATTACAATTAAAACATACCAATGGTAATTTACCTTTGTATCTACCTTTGCCTCTCTGCAATCTTCTATCCATTAGTGCTTTAATCTCATCACATTCTTGGTCATCGCTGTCACTTTCACTATCATTTCTCATAGTGTTTTTATGACCTTACTTATTTTCAAAGAATATTTGAATGCAGACTCAATAGATGGTAAGACACTGTTGTGAAAGTTATTCATCTCAAATGAAATAAGTCTATCAACAAAACTATCTAGAGTGACATTTTTATTTTCTACTTCTCTCATTTCTTGTATAGAAGATACTCTAATAGCAAAAACAGGCAGTAAGGTTCTTGGGATTTTACTTAGCACTGTTTCATCTTCAAGTACACCTCCTACTCCTCGGATAAAATTGACTACCTCTTTGATTCTGCAGCTATACTGAGTGATTTTTTCTCCTTCTTTCATTCTTAGGTCATAAAATTTTCCTCTTAGGATTTCTGCCTTAGCTCTTAGCACATTTGCATCTCCTCCATGTACTAGCTTCAATTTGTCCAACATTTACTTTGCAGTGGTGCATGTTTTGACATCTTCAAATTTAGCATCGGAGAGTGAGGAAGCAAGTTCTATCATCATAGAATTGTGCCCATTCTTTTCTCTCAATTGATAAAGTGTGTGAGGTCTAGTAGGCAACACATATTAATATATATAATTATTGAGTAACATCATTTCCAATACCTGATAAGTGGAGTTTTATCCTGCTTTGCCATGATGCAAAGTTGTCTTTATTCAACTTAGGCACGTCCCTTTTTCTCATCTTGTGATCTTTAGCTTAGGTCTTGAAACCTTCCTTCTAAGCCACAAAGATCTGATACCAATTGTTAGAATAAGAAGGGGGGGGGGGGGGGAATCAT
>MU224554.1:3151110-3163568 GCA_018584345.1 Thuja plicata
ATTATTTGATAAATCTTTATGTGCCTCTGGTCCTTCTAGTTACCCTTGTGCACTCAATGCAAAATGTCCTGATGAGGAAGGGTAGCTATTTTTCACAACCAGTAAATGGTTTTGTTTGACCAACTTTGCACTGGTTAGTTAAGCTTTAGTTTAGGTTTCCTGTTTTCTTCCAGTTTTCTAGTGTAGTTTCCTGTTTTCCAAGAAGTGCACGTGCACAGTTTTTCCCTGTCAAGTTTTTGTGTTCAGAGATGACTCCATGCCCAATGGATATGTCAAGGCAACTGGTCCTATGCTTAGCAGGCAAGCATCCCACAGAAGTCGCCAAAATGTTGCCCAAATTTTTCATTCCTATACAATTTGGCCATCCTCTGTGTTTTCCCGCCCAAAAATGGCTAGGCCCCTTTTTAAATCTTGCTTTTATGTCATATCTTTGAGTTGCGCGACGAGCTGCCAATCGCAGTCATCGCGCAATCGCGATCTATTCTTGCCCAAGTCTGATCCGTTCCCGACTGAGCGACGAGCTAAAGAAATGAGTTATCACGCAGTCGCGAGTTGTTTCTAAGTTGTCATGTAGGAGCTCGCGAGTGCGTGACGAGCAGAAAAGAGGAGCTCATCGCTCAATCGCTACAGTTGTCACATAAAAAGAAAAGAGGTTGCGGGTGTGCGATGAGCTCGAATGGGAATGCATCGCGTAGTCGCGCTGATGGTTTCAACAGGCCAAAAGGGTCCGCGACCGAGCGACCAAAGGAGGTGAAATGCTCATCGCTCAATCGCCGATGTTTCTATGACATCAGAGATCAGCTCGCGACTGAGTGATTGATAAAAGAAAAGGCCTCGTCGCGCAGTCGCCGAGCAATCAAATAAAAGAAGAAATGGCTCGCGAGTGCGCGACCAAATGAAAATTAGTACTCATCGCTCAATCGCTGTAGTTATCAAGTGAAAGAGAAATGGGTTGCGAGTGTGCGACTGAGGTAGAAAAGCTACTCGTCGCTCGGTCGCTGATCGAAAAGGAGAAATAGAAAGCAGCTCGCGAGCGTGCGACGAGCAGAAAGCGGGCTCGTCGCGTACTCGTTGAGTAATGAAAACAAAGGGAGATCTGCTCGCGACTGTGCGATTAATGAATAGAAGAGCTGCTTGTCGCTCAGTCGCGGAGTAATAAAGATAAAGGAATATCTGTCTGCGAGACCCACCTCAGTCGCTTAGTCGCGTGAAGAATTCAACAGTTGATGAAACATCTTCTGACTTGGCTACCATCCCTTGGTCGCCTTGTCGCCAGAACAGATATTGACTCAGCTTCCTCAGTGTATAACAAATGTACCAGTGGCCGTGTGACAGATGGCATATGGCAGGTGGATGTGGGTCCTCAGTCGCCTGATCGCCAGATAGGGAAAATGGATCAAGCGACTTCAAGACTAAGTATTCTTTCCCTTCAGTCGCAGGATTGCGGGAAGATTTAAGGGCAACCTCAGTTTTTAAGCGATTAAATGCTGGCCATCCGATGCAAATTTCAGAGGATCCAACGGTGGTCGCATGGTTAGGTGATAAAAGTGCCCTATGTGAAAAGTACTCCCGACTTAGCGATTAGTCCTTAGTCGGGATGTCGCTAGAAAAGGTTAAGGGCACATGATGACTGTTAAGATAAGTCAAAGGGCTCGGTGCTGGGTTCTCCTGACTTGGCGACTAAGTGTGGTCACGTAGTCTCAGGACAGAAAGATAGATCTGGCGATCAGGAGATGAGCCGTGACGGTTAAGGTGACAGTTAGGCGCTGGGTCGCGGGAAGAATGATGAGTTAAGGAAAATGCCTCGCGACTTCGAGATTTCACAGTCGCCTTATTGCTGGATCTTGGCTCGAGTTAAGCAGAGGTTAAAAAGTGCTTTGTCACTAGGTCATGAGATTTAACCATGGTTAAGAACTGATGCTCGCGACAAGGAGACTAACGGTCAGTCGCGTGGTCGTGGGACTTTGAATTTGAATATTTGGCGGCGGATTTGGCACTGTGAACGCTCGTCAGCCATGGTTTCTCCGTGCTCATGTTCCAGAGCTGATTAGAGAGGGATCTAATTGCAGAAGGGCCATGCACAGAGAGTCTGTTGATCCCAGATTTAGATTTGTTCGACGTCGGTGGAGAAACAGAAGATTCAGAGCGTGGAAAAAGATTCAGAGTCCAATCACGAATTTATTTCTCTCCAGGTGCAGTTGGCAGAAAGACATGGTCATGATCGATGGCTCATTGATGAGAAATTGAGCGGCGGCCGTCAAGGGTCACTTCCCATCCTGGGGGACTGTGATCAGTTGGTGAGCATTCATGACAGGGTCTAGTTGCAGAGTATAGCTGATTTTATCCAGGTTTCTTGTCCACGATGCGTAATCAAGTACAGGGATGGGTGCAAGAGGAAATCAAATCTGATCTGATCGATTCACTTGGTGCACATTTATGGCCAGATTAGATTTTTGTCCTAGGGTCAATTAGTACATTGTAAATCTGTAACCCTAGTTAGGTTTTTGGACTCCTGCCTACGTGCAGTTGAGGGTGGTATAAGGAGTTTTTTGAGAGCTTTAGTGCTCAGATTTGGCAATTGTTAGGAGATTTTTCTCTCAAAGACCAGTTCGTGGCAATCTTTCTACCCTTGTGGTTTCCTGCATTTGTATTTCCCATTGATGATTAAGGCATGCTTGAAGTACTTGTGATATTTGTTCTATCCCTGTTTTCACTGTCTTGATCATCTCTTATTGGATTGAAGTTTATGAATGTTGTTAATAGATTTGGGGTTCTTGGTCCCTCTCATTTTTTGCAAATCTGTGTGTTACTGTGTTTGATCTGATTTAGATGTTTTGTGGGTATACTTCAGCCCCTAGCAGTCTTGTCTCATTCCTACACCTGGTTGCAGAAAAAGGATGTTTGTTTGCAGGTCATAGGTCAAGTCTTATGTTCAGGCCTTCCTATGAAATACTTATGCAAGCCTATCTAGTGAGTTGTGACTTATTAGACCCGATTCCTCCATTAGTTTCATTCCTCTATACTGAGATCCAAGCCCTAATTTCGGTGCATCACCTAGTAGGTAGTTTACTCTCAGTCATTTCCCTTTCATGCAATCCTTCTATCCCTTTCCCTCAAAAGATTTACTTTCATGTCTAAGAAGCAAATTAAGGTGATTATCCAAGAGGAACCAGCCTAGAACCTGGAGGTCTCATCTCGGTTAGCATAAGGTCCCACAACCTTGAGGTGATTCCCATGTTATACTGGATTATCAAGACCAAGAGAGCTTGAGATTAGAGGCGCAAATTCAGTGTATAACAAGTATTGACAGAACATATGAAAAAAAGTTTGATCGAGGTGATAACAGAGATTACTGAAGTAACTAACAATCTGAGAGAAGAGATACTCGAGACTAAAAGTACAAAGGAAAGAAAGCTTGTTACCTGGATGAGAATAGAGCTGATGATACTAACACCAAATTTGAAGAAGACATTGAGATGCTATTTGTAGCCATGAAAGATGATTCAGACAAAGAAGAAGAAAGGTATGTAGATATTGCACTCATATCTAAGGTTAGTAAGAATGATGTGTGGATTATCGATAGTGGCTGCACTCACCACATGACTAGTGATAAACAAAAGTTTGAAACTTTTGAATACTATAATGGTGGATTAGTAAGGATGGGTAATGACACACCTTGTCCAGTTGAAGGTAAAGGAACCATAATGTTGAATAACCTGATCAAATCTGAAAATGCTTACTGGGTAAAAGGATTGAATTATAATCTGTTAAGTGTTTCACAGATGAATAATACAGGTCACCAAGTAGCATTTGAGAATAAAAAGGAAAAGATCTTCAATGAATCAGGAAGGTTGATCAAAACTGGTGAACAGACAAAAGGTAACCTTTTCTATCTTGATTACATTAACACCACTTGTTTAATGGCTAGAAACGAAGACATGTAGTTGTGGCATAAAAGACTACGCCATGTTAATTTTGACAACATGATAAAGATAAGCAATAAACTAAAAGTAAGAGGCTTACCAAGCATGTCAAAGCCCGAGCATACCATGTGCAAGAATTGTCAAAAAGGTAAAATGAAAAAGTCTTGTTTCAAGAGTAAAGCCCATACATCTAATGCAATTCTAGAATTAGTCCATACTGATTTATGTGGACCCATGAGGACAAATAGTTACTATGGAGATAGGTATTTCATTATCTTTGTAGATGATTATTCTAGAATGATGAAAGTCATGTTCTTAAAAGATAAATTAGAAGCATTCAAGATGTTTAAATGGTATAAGGCTATGGTAGAAAAATAAAGTGGTAAGGAATTAAAATGCTTAAGATCAGATAGAGGAGAGGAATTTGTTTCTGATGAATTCACTAACTATTGCAATGAGTATGGAATTAAAAGACAAGTTTCTGCACCGAGAACACAACAACAAAATGGAATTGCTGAAAGAAGAAACAAATCCATTATTAATTGTGCAAGAACATTGATGATTGAGAAAAGCATCACTCAAACTTTCTAGAGGGAAGCTGTCAGTACTTTTGTCTACACATTGAACATAGTACAATTGAAGGACACAAAGAAGACACCCTATGAGCTTTGGTATGGTTACACACCCAATGCCAGTTACTTTAGAATCTTTGGTAGTCAATGTTATATTTTGAAGGATGAAAGAAATGGAAAGGACTCCAAAAGTGATGAAGGTATCTTTCTAGGGTATTCCACCAAAAGTAAGGCTTATAAATGTCTTAACAAGTCATCTAAAAAGATCATTGAAAGTGCAAAAGTAAGAATAGATGAATTTGTAGAGAAGAATGATAAGGAAAGAAGAAAAGAACTAGAAGACTAAAATAAGTTTGTTTACACTGAAGAACCTAACACTCTACCGAGCAATAGTGTATCATTCCCAAGAAATAAAAAATTACACCTGAGCATCATGCTGCAGTTATTGAAAATCAGGAAAATACTCAAGATGATGTACCGAGTGATGGATATCAAAATGAAGGTCAAGAAGATGATCAGAATGACGGACAAAGAGCTGAACCAAAACTTTCCAAGTATTTCAGAAGACATCATCCATAGATTCAAATCATAGGAGACATGAAGGATGGAATGAGAACAAGAAGTAAGTCACTAAACACTAGATCTTTACTTTGTGATTTTGAGCCTAAATCTGTTAATACTGCACTTGAAAATGAAGAATGGGTCAGTGCTATGAATGAAGAGATAGAATAGATTGAGAAGAACAGTACATGGAAACTTGTACTGAGACATGATGACAAGAATGTCATCGGTATCAAATGGATATTCATAAACAAGTTGAATGAGAATGGAGAAGTCACAATAAATAAAGCAAGACTAGTATGCAAGGGGTATGCACAAGAAGACGATATTGATTATGGTGAAACCTTTCCACCCATTTCTAAACTAGGAGTAATAATTATTCTTTCTTATGATGCATACAAAAGATTCAATGTATACCAAATGGATGTCAAATTTGCATTCCTAAATGGAATACTAGAAGAAGAAGTATACATTGAACAACCAGAAGGGTTTGTTGATCCAGACAAGAGAAACATGGTATGTAGACTACATAAAGCCTTGTATGGATTGAAAAAAGCACCTAGAGACTGGTATGAAAGACTTAAATCCTATCTCATTAGCATTGAATTTGTAAGAACTAGTGAAAATAGCAATCTATACTTAAAAGAAGATACCTGATTGCTAAAATATTTGTTGATGATATCATTTTTGGGGGAAATGAAATGTTATGTAAATCCTTTGCTAATGAAATGAGAAAAGAGTTTGAAATGTCTATGTTTGGGGAGATCAAATTCTTTCTTGGTCTACATATTCTTCAACAAGATGCAAGAATATATATCACTCAGTCCAAATACATCAAGGAAGTGTTGAATATATTCAAGATGGAAGATTCCAAGTCAGTTGGAACACCTATGGAAACCAGATGTAAGCTGACAAAGGAAGATAAGTCAAATGAGGTAAAGCAAACCTTGTATTGATCAATGATTGGAAAACTAATGTATGTTGTTCATACTAGACCAGATATAACACATGCAGTTGGAATAGTTTCAAGATTCTCTGCTAATCCAAAAGAATCACATATGACTGCTGTCAAGAGAATTCTGAGATATGTAAAGAACACTGAGGACTATGGATTATGGTATAAAAGAGAAGGAAAATTTGAGCTACAAGTCTATACAGATGCTGATTGGGCTTGAAACATTGATGACTGAAAGAGCACAACTCGAGGAGCATTCTTCATGGGTGAAAAACTTGTCACATGGATCAACAAGAAGCAAGGATACATCTCTTAGTCTACTATAGAAGAATAATATGTGGCTGCTGCTGCAAATTGCTCCAATATTGCATGGATCAAATAGTTGATAAAAGGTATGAATATGAAGATTCTTGAACAAGTGATTATCTATTTTGATAATACCAGTGCAATAAACATATCAAAGAATCTAGTCATGCATGCTAAGACTAAGCATATTGCTATCAAGTATCATTACTTAAGAGAAAAAGTGCAAGCAAAAGAGGTGATACTGGAATATGTTCAATCAAAGGAACAAGTAGCGGACATGTTTACCAAGCCATTGCTGAAAGATACATTTGAGTACCTAAGATAGAGAATAGGGGTACAACCCTTGTCTATCAGTCAGTAAGCTAACTAGGAAGTTGCACCAGCTTATACACAAATCAAAAGATCATTCATGTTGATGCAAGCACAGAGATGGATTGCAAAGATACATCTGTACATAGAAAGGTACACACCTACACCGAACACAAGAGTCACTATATTGCTAATGGATAGGGAAATTCAAGGAGTATATTATAAAAAGGAATGGAAGATGATATGGAATAATTGTTTGGCATTGTTGTCAAAGGGAGAGATTATCTTATTATCACGAACTGTAAGGGAGAGATTATCTCATTATCAGGGATAGATTATATCATTGTCCATAGGAAGAGAGATTACATATGAAATATACTTTAAAGGGAGAGAAGTAACAAAAAGAGAGAATACATACTAAGGGAGAGATTGTTGTCAAAAGAAAAAGAGATGCTCAAGTAGAGGAATAGTCAAGGAAGAGCACATATTAGGATCAGACAGAAGCTACTACATCTATCCAGTAAAGAGATTGAAGATTGAAGAAGACACTCTGTAAGAAACAAATCTAAGCTATTTGATCTTACTGAGAGCCACACATATGTATTGATTATAGAATAAAAAGAGTTGGGAAAGATGGATGAAATACACTTGATATATTTCATATCATATTAGTAATAATATAGTGTGTTGCCATTAATGCCAAAGGGAGAGATTGATGACATATAACTTAATGAATGTTTAAAGTTGTTAAGTTGATTAGAAAAATGCATAAAGATAATGCAAGACATTAAATTAGTTAATGATTGTATTTTCATTGATGTCAACTTGATATAATCTCATCGGTTATATACAAAGTGTTAAAATAATTTAGAGAATCAGAGAGATAAATAATATGCTTTAAGTAATGCATAAAAGACAAGTATTCACTAAGTGACTATAACCACTGGCGGTTAGTGGAACCCGATGGATAGAGAAACCTGAGAGAAAAGTCACAGTGATGCCCGAGCAAGAAAAACACCAAGCATTATTGATGAGAAGAATCATAAGAATTATCAATGACTAGAATTATAGTGTTAATTGATGAACATATAACCTCGACGGATAGACAACCTCGATGGAGAAGCCTGAGGAGAAGCCTGAGGAGAACTAAAGTGTTGAACAAAGCTATCAAAGATTTAAAAAACTGAAAAGAAATGAAGTTCATAAATGATAAAATACTTAGCTGGTAGAGATAAAGACAAACCGAACTAGTTGTTAACATTGTTTTCATTGACAAGTTAAAGCCAGAGATAAGTAAAATATTTAAATATATTTTATGCAGTTGTCAAGGAGAAATCTAAGGGATAAAACTTAAATAAATCTTTAAAGAAAGATTGGCTAAAATTACGGATCATGCCAAGAACAAGAAAATAAAGAAGTGAGAAACGGTGATATAATGTCTATAAAGAGACAATATAATTCATTATGAATAAGGGAAGTGAATAGAAAAAGAGGATGCTGAAGAGAAACTGATGAAGAACAACTTCATACAATCCTAATCAATCAAGCTGAGGAAAGAGCTAAATATTTCCGCAGACACCGAGCAATAGAGAAGCACAACATCACCGAGTAGAAAGAAGTGGAGCAAAGGTATTGAAAATAAGACATTGATCAAAAATATATTATTAGCTTACAATAGATCTGAAAATCTGCAAGTCTAAGTTTTATGTGTGAACAGATAATTTATTGTTTCAGTTTAACCATTGATTCAGAAAGTATCTTAACCGAGAAGGACTTAACAATCCTTTCTATATTGAGATACATCCCAAGGAGTATCAAAATTTTTGATCATGAAGATAGCATGAGATGCCAGATACCATTTGACAAACCAGGGTTTGGTCATAGAAGGTAGCATAGAGATGTCTGATATCAAGTGACAAACTATTCTATTTAAATCCTCTAAAAAGGTCACACCTAACAGTGTGTTTGTAACCTTTAACAGGGTTGGATCTTCATCGAGCTCACTTCAGAAGAGTGAAAATTTAGGTTTACCGGTCCCAAGTGGTTTTTCCCTTAACAAGGTTTCCACATTAAAAATCCATGTGTCAATGTGTTTATGAGTCTTTACTTTAGTATTTTGCACTACACATAACTAATTCTGGATTGATCGGTATACACTAAGCAATTTACTATTTTGCAGTAAATGAAAGGCTACTAATCAGTAATCATAAAGAATAAGGTTTAACAGTGAACTCCGAGCAGTAGATATTTATTAAGATTGTTTGAAGGCATACATCTTATAGGAATGAAGATAACTAGAGGCTTAATATTGTGGAACTAAGTTTTTGTTTTGATTTATTGGAATATTTTTGAGTCCACTGAGTCACCCCCCTCTCAGTTATTTTAACAAGAATACATACTTCTACAGGAAAACAAGCTTCTTCTGAATAGACTGATGATGAGATTGAGGACACATAAATTGGAGGAGACTTCTTTTGTTCCATAATCTCCTTTGCAGTTGAACTCTTTATTAAAACACTAATAAATCCATCTTCAAAAGGCATTTTTTGAATCAAAGTATAATCTAACTTTGATAGCAAGGGAAATTTCCACCTCAAAATTTACTATCTCATACTCTACATTTATAGTTAAATGTGGGTGAAGTTTAGCAGCCGCATATGCTCCAAGACAATGACTGGATTGAATTATGGAAATTATTTTTGACTTTTACTAACCAAAAATAATTACAAAAAATCCCTATGGTTCCTACTTATTTAAAATCATTATGACCTTGAAGACTAGGTAAAATATTCATATAAATAGTTCCCAAAGCCATAATAATAGAGTCTGATTCAGAATGTTGATAAGAAAAAAGAATATAGTCAAAATCACAAGTTCAAATAACATAATAATATGTTTAAATATCATTTGAATTAACAACATCATCATCATAGAAGGAGCGGGAGTGGGAGCTAGAGAGAAAGGGCAGGTAGGAGGGAATTTGAATTCTCATGATGGTGGGAAATGTGATGCTGGAGGAAACCTGGCATCTGCTGCTGCAGGCGATCAACAGACTGTGGGAGGATCAACACAGGAGGGCTCCACAAAAGATTTAGATGATGTCAAGGATCCTCCTTTCCGAGATGGTGGGCCAGGAGAAAGCTCATCTAAAGGCACCTTGACTGATAAAAATGACCATGCCTCAAACAAGAATCTTCTCAAAGGAAGCTGGTCGTCGTTGTTCAGGATCAAACTGTCAGGAAAATCTTCTTTTCCTAAAATCAGCAATATCTTGGATACCAGCAAGGGCTATTTAGCATAACAATCCCTAATCCCCTTGTGGATCATACTGTTTCCACAGTGACTCTTACTCTGGTTAGTAAGTTCACAGGGACAAGACCTAATATTGAGCTTGTTAGGGAGTTTAACTATTGTAAATGGAAACTCAAGGGACAAGTGGATATAGCAGCAATGCCTAAGGGGTTTTTTCTTTCGTATTCTCAAATATGGAAGACTTATCAAAAGTGCTATGTGGAGGACCTTGGATGTTTGGAAAATCATCATTGGCTCTTCAAAAATGGGTTACGAATCTGGATCTAAATGCGGAGATATTTGATACTGCCCCTATTTGGGTGAGATTACCCAGCTTCCCAATGGAATACTGGCATGAAGATGTTTTTGTTGGTCTTGCGAGTGCATTTGGGGAGTTTCTATTGATTGAACCGATGACTGCCACCAGATCTAGATTAGTTTATGCCAGAATTTGTGTGAACATACACCATAAGATGGATCTTCCAGAGGTCATCATTATCAACTCCAAATTGTGTAAGTACATCCAATCTGTTAAATATGTATGACTTCCCTTTGCTTGTTTTTCCTGAAAAAAAGTCGGTCATTGGGCTAAACATTGCCTGCTTAAAAAATCTAAAGAAAAAGAACATAAAAGAGAACCTAAAAAAGTATGGAAATAGAAAAACAATACCTATATTAGTTCTTTAGATAATTATGATCATGCTCATCAGGAGAACAGAATAGAGAGGGTGAATAGTGATGAGTCTGAGGTTAAAAAAATTCTAGAAAACCAAACTAATCTGGATCAACCTAGAAATGAATCAGAGGCAATTTTGCAACTTGAAAACCAAATCACTTTGGATAAGCAACCTGGGTTTGATCAAGTTGTCATTATTGATTCTTGTCAAGAGAAGGGTAAACCTAAGCTGAAGGGATTAGAAGATTCTAATAATGCAACCATTTTGATTGGCTTAGAAGATTTACCCCCTTCTAATGCTTTTTCTCCCATTCCTGATGAAGGAATTATTGGGGAACTTGATCTTAACGGAAATTCTTTAGAAGACAGTGAGGATGATTCATTATCCCCTATTGCAGATCTGTGGAGAGAAGAAAACCTAGAGACAATCTTGAGTTTAGAGACAAAAGTGGTCATCCAAGAAGCTCCTTGGTCACAGGTAAAGAATAATAAAAGTTCCAACAAATATTCAAGAAAAAAAGGAGACCAGAACAACAGTAATTAATGCGAATCATCTAAAAAACAAGAAAATCATAGTCAAGGGGGAGTTCAAACTAGAAGACAAATTAAGGCTGACGTTGGCACTCCTAAGAGTAAGAAAGGAAGGGAATCACAAAAGAAGAAAAGAGAGCAGGAAGAAAAATAGAATATAGCAGATGGAAAACAATGTACCATCCCTAAAATATGTTCTCCAAGTCTTTAAAATGAAAGTCATCTCTTGGAATATAAGAGGGCTTAATAGCCTCCATAAACAGGATGTTCTTAGGAATATGGTTAGAGATAGAAAACCTGATATTCTTCTCATTCAAGAAACTAAAATGACTAAAGAGAAACTAGAAAGAATGCATGTATCTAAAGATTATGGGAGCATAGGTGGTGATTCTGATGGAGCTTCAGGAGGTATAGGGATTTTTTGGAATAATAAAAATGTTGTGTACAAATTTTTTTGATGAATAGTTCCTTTTCTATTAAAAAATATTAAAGTTACATATCCACAAAAAAGGGGCCGGGGGATATAGAAATCACCCCGCAGAGTTCACATGGCAAAGCCAGAAATGAAGACTATTCATCAAAAAAACATAAAGCCATCAGGCAGCAAGAGCAGTAGCAGAAGGCAGAGGATCTTTATCATCTGGTCCCCACGCCTTGGTGGGATTGATAGGAGGGTCGGGAAGTGACCAACCATCATCATCTTCTTTTTCTTTTTCTTTTTCATCCACCCTGGGCGGGGAGATAGCAAGAGCCAGGTGGGGAAACTTGGAAGAGGTGGCAGGAGGCCAATCCCAACCATGGCAAGCACCAGGAGCATCAGGAGGGGCAGACTGCGCTGGATCCGGCACCCGCCCAGAAGGCCGAGGAGGCGGAGAAGCCAAGCGGCGCTGCCATCTGTCCCCACCACCTCTCGGAGAGTGGTGACGAGGAGCCTGGGACCGAGGAGTGTGCGAGCAGCGCGCTGAAGAACTGCGCCCGTAGCGGTGGCCTCTGGGAGGCATACCCTCAGCAGAAAGGGCATCTGGAGGAACCCAAGCAATAGTGCAGGGAGCATTGCCCCAATGATTGAGCAACTCCTGCAGGTGAGCAACTTCCAGAGCCACTTTATTTTCTTGCACCTGAATCTGCATCATAACATTATTACATATACAAGATTTGTTAAACAAAGCAACATTCATATCAAGAGAGCTGTGAGAGAAAATAATAGCATTTCTATCTTTCCAAATATTAAACAAAATCTCCATCCTAAAAGTATGCCAAATCTGGGTAAACTTGGAGGGGAGTCTAGGAGAATCTCCTAAGACAATCATATGCCAAGAAAAAGGCTCAGGCCG
>MU224554.1:3166653-3185317 GCA_018584345.1 Thuja plicata
AAAGTAAATGGGGAAGTGATCTGACAAGGTAACATCTATCAGAGGAATGATAGGTAGGCCTCGATCTTCAGAAAAGGAGAAAAAAGATTGAGCCGTTATCATAGCACGATCCAGTCTCTTAAATATGCGGTCAGAGCCAGCTCTAAAAAAACAAAAACACATTCTATTAAAAAACATTTTTGTAGTCAAGATCACTTATCTCAAAGATAACTTTAGCTCGAATTTGATCAATGTTTATGTCCCAAACACTAGAGGTTGTAGACAAAATTATATGCAAATACTAAAAGATATTCGTAATCTCTTTCAAGAAATTAGCTGGATGATTATGGGAGACTTTAACACTCCTCTCAAGAATGAGGAAAAAAGGGTGGGATTATCTCCCAAATGGACAAAATATCTGACCTGATGGAATTTATCAATGAGGAAGATCTGTTAGCTATTGATTTGGAGGGCATTGACTATACCTAGTCTAATAGATGAATTGGGAAAGAATTAATTCAGGTGAAATTGGATAGAGCCCTCTTAACCAATGACTGGATGGCTAGGTACTTTTGCACTTTCTGCCAAAATTCATATTGGATCTGACCACTATCCTATATCCCTAAATATTAATTAGATCTAGAGCAGAAAGAACTTTCCCTTCAGATTTGAAAGAATGTGGCTTACTCACCCTAACTTAGAAAATAAGATTGAGGAATGGTGGAATTACATTGTTGAAGGGGGATCAATGTATAGAATGGCTAAGATACTGAACACTATTAAAATCAATATGAAAAGATGGAACAAGGAAGTGTTTGGGGATATCTTCCATCAAAAAGGTAAGTTGTAGAATGATATTAAGGAAATTCAAAATAGTATCCAGAAGGAGGGTCTTTCAGAGGAAACTAAAATCAAGGAAAACATTCTAATTGCTGATTATCATAATATTATCTCCAAGGAGGAATCTTTCTGGAGACAGAGATCTAGAGCTCTTTGGCTCAAGGCAGGGGACAAAAATACAAGATTTTTCCATATGGCAGCTTTGAAACACAAAGCTATTAACAGGATTACTAATCTCCAATCAAAAGGTAAAACTATTCAGAAGGAGGAAGATATCAGATCTAAAATGTTAAGATACTTCTTTGAGTTGCTTTCTAAGGATAATAATTTGAATAGACATAATCAAGATGAAATTCTTAATGCCATCCCTAAATTGGCCGATGAACCTTCTAACAAAATGCTTCAAGCTATTCCCTCGAATAAGGAAATCAGAAATGTTGTCTTCTCTTTTGAAGGAGAAAAATATCCTTGCCCCGATGGCTTCCCTATGCTGTTCTTCCAACAGTTCTAGGATATTATAAGTCAAGATGTTCAAGCTTCTGTTAAATAATTCTTTGGTTCTAAATGTCTTCTCAGGGAATTAAATGTAACCTTCCTGGTTCTGATTCCTAAAAAACTAGGAACCAACATAGTGGAAGAATTTAGACCTATCAGCCTGTGCAATTCTCTATACAATATTATGTCTAAAGTTATTACCTCCAAAATGCTGTAGTTTCTCCCAAATATTATATCCCCTCAGCAAAATGGCTTTGTTCCTGGGAGACAAATCCTCGATCCTATCATTATGGCTTATGAGAATATCCATTCTCTAGAAAAGGCTAAAAAATAGGGCTTCATGATGAAACTAGACCTATCTAAGCCTTATGATAGAGTCGACTAACATTTTCTACAGATGGTGTTGTCATCTTTTGGCTTTAACAAGGAGGTCATCAAAATTATTATGCAACTTGTAACAACTGTTTCCTCCTCTGTCATTGTTAATTGGGGTTCTTCTACTTTTTTTAAACCTACTAGAGGGTTAAGACAAGGAGATCCTATCTCTCCTATCCTCTTTTCTATTCTTGCTGAGTGCCTTGGGAGGTATATCCATAAGAAGGTGGAAAAGGGGGAAATAAATGGTATTCAGCCATCCTCAGCTAGACTCATTTTCTCTCATGAGAAATTTGTGGATGATACACTTATCATGGGAGAGTCGACAATTAAAGAAGCCATAAATCTGAAGAAAGGTCTATCTATCTATACTAAGGCTACTGGTGAGCTTGTCAATCGGACTACGAGTTCCATCTTCTTCATTAATACTCCTGAAAAAAGACAAAAGAAAATGTCTACTATTCCTGGTTGTACCATTGGAAAACTCCCTTCATCTTACTTGGGATTGCCCCTTTTCTCCAATCCTCCAGAAAGTTTCTGGCACACTCTAATAGACATATATAACAATAAATTTGCTGGTTGGAAAGGGGCGCTTCTTAGCAATGCTAGAAAAATCCAATTACTAAAATCTACCCTCTAGAACCTCCCTGTTTATGCAATGAGTTTATTTAAAATTCCCCATAAAATTGCTAATGAAATTGAAAAAATTCAGAAAAGATTCCTCTGGTTAGGGGTTGAGGAAAAGAAAAGAATGAGCATTGTATCTTGGGAAAAAGTTTGTAAGCCTAAAAAGCTGGGAGGTCTTGGGTTGCGGACTATTAAAAAAGTTAATAAAGCCCTCATGGCTAAACAACTATGGAGGATTTATGGAGATCAAAAAGAGTGGAATTCTATCTTTAAAAGTATCTCTTTCTTAATAATTCTTTGGAGGAATTTATAGGGGAAGACAACAGTACTAATGGTTCCTTCATCTAGAATAGTATAAAATTCATGAAAGACCTGATTGTGAAAGGTAAAAGATGGAAGCTGGGAGATGGTTGTAGAATTGATTTTTGGGATGATGAATGGATCCATTGTGTGCCTCTGTCAACCAATCAAGACTGGAAGCAAATTATTGAAAGAAGCAAAGATTCTATTGGCACAAAAGCTACTGATTACTGGCAGGATAACAACTGGAAGAATCTGGGAGAAATTGATGTTAGTCTCATTTCCCTCTAGCATGAGCTTCAGACCTGGTACATAAAAGATAACATTCAGGATTTGGTTGTGTGGAATCCTACTTCTGATGGCAAGTATAATGTGGCCTCTACTGCTAATATTCTTTCTGATAGAGAGGAAAGGCCTCCTTTCTCTTTTGTGTGGTATAAAAATCTCATACCTAAAATCAACTTCTTCTATTAGCTCTTAATTCAAAATAAACCGCTGACTCTTGATAACCTCTCTAAGAGGGGTATAAACATTGTCAATAGATGTAGTCTTTGCTTTGAAAACACTGAATCCTGTGATCATATCATGCTCCACTGTCCTTTCACTCATAAAGTTTGGGATATCATCTTTAGAAAATGGCATATCTGCTGGTGTTTTCCTTTTGTTTGGCAGGATTTTGTTGCTCAATGGAGTTACCCACCTCAGAAATTTATTGATAAAGACCTTTGGTTCCTTATCCCTCCTCATGTGTGCTGGAGAATCTAGAAAGAGCGCAACAATAGAATTTTTAGAGAAAAGTAGGCATCTCCTGAAGTGGTAGGCAATCAAATTTGTAGGGCACTGGAAGAAAAATTCTCATCCTTTAAACTTGAGGCTAAATTAGGTAAAAGGGAAAGTGACAGTAATGACAATCATACAAATCAGAGATCTCTGGCAATTTGGACTTCACTTCTTAAGGGTTGGGTTAAAGCTAACTTTGATGGGGCCACGAAGGGCAACCTGGGAACTGATGGTGGAGGTGGCTTAATAAGATATCAGAATGGTAATTGTGTCAGTGCGATTGCCTCTCATTTGGGCATTCAATCTAACCATAGGGTCAAAGCTATGGCTGCTCTCAACATTATTTTGCTGGCAGAGGAACTGGGCTGCGAGAAAGTCTGGCTGGAAGGAGACTCCTTAAATATTACTAATAATATTAGAGGCAAGAGTAAGGCATCACAGACTATAGAACATATAATTGCAAAGATAATTAATGTGTCTTCAAATTTTACCTCCTTTTATGTTTCTCATAGTTTTTTGGAAACGAATCAAGTGGCTGATTGTCTAGCCAACATTGGAGTAAAGAAAGATGTCACATGCAAGTGGCATGGGAATGTAAAAATTAATAATGAGGTGGAATTATGACTCAATTATGATAGGATTAATCATAAGGTAGGTGAGGTCATTCACTTTAATCACTCTGATTAATGATGATCTGATAAGGGGTACAACAACGATGTCGAGCAATGTGAAGCATCAAAATAATTGCGCAATGATGCTACCATGTACCAGCAGGGGAAATATGTTTTTGACAAGGTTAAAAATATGGATACCAAGATCAACACCATGGTGGACAACAAGCTCAAAAATATTAATGACAAGGTTAACAACAACAAGGTCCTTATTAAAAAGCTTACTATTGTTAGCAAAATGGGTATGAAAAACTCTCTGGATAATCTAAAATATTTATATACCCTTCTGGAAGGTAATGACAGTGATAAGGCAAGGCAAGAGGAAGATAGCCCTCAAGAAATTTAGATTTTGGGCCCTGGCACTAGGACTCGCTCTAGCACTAAAAAGAAAGCCCAAGTCCAGACCAAAGATATCAATAAGTTAAGGGACTCGATCTAGAGCATGGAGCTGCAGATGGTTAAATTTCAGATGCTGGAGGATTAGTTGGAAGTTGTTTAGCTTCAGTGCTAGAATGTTTTGGTTTGCTTGAAGTTTTTTGCTATTTTTCTGCTGGAATTTTTTTGTAGTTAGCTGTTTTGATGTACTATAACGATATTTTATGTTAAATCTGGGGTTTATCCCTCTTTTGGTCTTCTGTCACTTGTAACAGTTCATTGTTACCTTCATCCTTTATTTTCTATCTTTTTGGTGCTATGTAAAGGGTTTTGGGGCCCCTTCAAAACCTATTGTTACCTTAATAAAAAACATAATAATATGTTTAAAAAATACATCATTTTCCAAACATTTCAAGATTAAAAGTGTTACACATAGGATTTATTAGATGATTAATTTCTAGAAATTGTCAGTTGTTGTTGACAACACGGGCTTTGGTTCCTCCTATCTAGCTAGTGGATCTTGTCTAAATTGTACAAAACAACTTGTTATTGGTCAATGACACATTATGGATTACTACCATTACAATATATTCAAAATAATGAGAGATTCAAATTGAATTGGGTATACATGATAGATCTCAAAAATCAAAACAAATTCTAATGGAACAAGTCTTGTTTGGGCGCAGGTCAAGTGATGTCTACTTCTTCTTACAGGTCTCTCAACACAATTTTCTGGATATACAAAATAATGGAGAAAACTTGTGATTTCAATTTCCTTACCAGTTTGTTGAAACTAAAAAGTAAATCCACATCAAATTCAAGTATGTATACATCTGCATGCTTGCAGACATCTATGATAAACATGAAGCACATATAAGGCACATGGGCTATGCAGTTTAATTCTAGAAACAATAATTTCATCTAAAAGACATTTTCCAATGTTCTCTCATGTTAGCACAATTTCTACAAATTTCATCTATGAAGGCTAAGGGTTTTTTTTCCTACACTTTGGTACAAAATTTTTGAATTTTGAGTTTTATAGTGGTTGGAGCCTTCATTTTTCAAGGTTCATGGTAATGTCTTTTCTTTTTGAGTCTTTTCGCAAGGTCGCAAATATTAAGTCATGTCAGCTCTTTATGCTGTGAGTCTGGGAGTGATGTAAAAACCAAGTTTTGTTGCAAGGTCACAAGTGATATTTTGTTAAGAAATTTTATGTTGCGAGCTTGTGAGTAATGGAATGTTTAACCTTAATCACCAAGTCATAGGTTCTATTTTTCTAAGTTCTTTTACAATGCGAGTTGGCGAGTGAAGAAAATGCTATTTTTTCATAGGGTCGCAAGCACTTGGCAGTTAAATGATTTTAACCTGCAAACATGCGACACACTTAGTATGGAGGTTTAATTTTTCCCATCGCTCACTCGCTAGTTTAGTTGATCTGTAAAATTTTATGTTGCAAGTGGGTGACGGTTTAAATTCTAGTCAATTTTAAGCTATAACATGCCCGCAAGTGTTAAGTCTTGTTACCATTTTATGTTGTGAGCTCATGATAAAGGTTAAAAGGGTTGGGAGTGTCTAATGGTTGCATGATCACAAGGTTTTAAGTCAAGTTAAGATTCAAGTTGAGAGCTTGCGATGAAAATCTATTTTGGTAAAGATCAACAGTTCTTGCTAGCTTGTCAGAAGTTGAAAGATTTAAACAAAGAAGTAGCGGGCTCACGAGTGAAGATGAACATATAGAATTATTGATAGCTTGAAAATGAATAAAAAATGTCTTAGGTTATGTGGAAAGCATGTGATTAGTTTTCATGTGATCAGGTGGCACATCGTCAACATGCTAAATGAGGAAAAAGGGAAGGAAAGGGTGCTACAAAATCAGGTAGTGACATGTGGACTTTTTCTCTCGAGTGTTGTAAAATTTGAATGATAGTCAGATAGAAATGATATGTACTTGGTTTTGGCACCAGTACTCAAAGTTAAGAAGTAAATGCTACCAGGTTTCAGTCACTAAAAGCCATTTGTACATGCAAGAAGTAATGGTGAATTGAAAATGCCCGAATTGTTATAAATTGCATGAATGAATGCAGATTTTGTGTTCGAAGATATTTTGAGCGACGTAACAAAGATTTTATTTCGAGTTTTATTTTTAGTTTTTTGTCAACTTGGCAAAGGTGTCTATCTATTAGTTTCAAGATGAGAAAGGCAATGTCAAGTGGAGTTTCAAAGGCTTCTAGAAAAAAAGAGGTGGTGATGAAGAAGTATGTGGATAAATTTGCAGACCTATTACAAGGGACTTCTACTCCAATGAGTACCAATTGGATGGAATGGAAAGAATCATGGTGCTAGTGCAAAAATCCAGTCACTCTCAATCATTCAGGTAATTCTTTGTTCCATTACTTTTAGAATAATATAGTTAAGCCAGTTCCAATGAGTAACCCGTGGAATCTGAATATGGACAAATTAATTGTGCTTGATACTTTTGTGATGTCGATTTAATCAAGGAGTTGGAAAATTAGTATTGTCATATGTCTAGGATAATTAGAAGGAAAAAAAAAATTGCCCTAGTTTCCATAGATAGACGTAATTTTGTGGAGGCTTTTAAGATTTTGGGAGCTATATGTACATAAATCAACTTGGAGAAGATAACAAGTGACTATGAAAGGTGTGACAAAGTGATCAAACAACATGAAATTATTAGATACATGCCTAGGGTAAATGGGAGGTTGGTCAAGATACCTGAAAATTTAAAACCACCATTTGACATTTCCTTTCTCTACTACTACATACAATGTATAATCTATGGGTTGTACAGGGTTTTTGTATTTGATGGAGAATTAACACTGACAAAGGATTTGCTAATGATGACCATGGACATCCAACATCTAGAAGTGAATACAGATTATGATTATGTTGGATATATGGTAGATTGCATGCACAATGCCCTAGTGGAGATTCAAGGTGGTGCTCCTATTCCTACATTCAAGCATTATTCAATATTAATGTTTTTTATTATGTTCTACTACGAAAACAATTATGGATAAGGAGTCAGAGTTTCTTAAAGAGGGTTCCTTTGTAGAGGTGGACTCAAGTATGAGACAATAAGTCTTCTCAATCCTCTTTTATTTTATTTTAGAATTGGATTGTCACTCCACTCTTGGATATGCTAGGGGTTGATAGGGAGAGGTTATCCATTGATGTAAGGAAGATTTTGAGACCTTGACATTTTGTTCGAAAATGGCTAATTACTCACAATTGGGGAGATTTATTTTTCTTTGACAACTTGAATGCCATTATATTTTATGGGTATTCTCATTCCCCACATATAATCTACCAAAATTTGTGCCTATTAGGATTACTTTTATGGAATTCATCTGACAATTAACTTTGGTTGATAAGGAATATCTAGAGGGACACAAGAAAGGTTCATTTGTCCCTAGACTTTGGGTAGTGTCTGACTTCTCAATTTGTAAGAAGGCCTTTGATGAGGTCAATAGTATTTTTAATCAATAAAAATTAGTTCATACTATTTCTAGATTTTGTGATTTAGAGGGTTTACTTAGAACAACATTGAAAATTATGACTCCTTGGGTTACAATAAGACATCATGAGCCTCTAGATGATGAGGATGTGGTCACAAAATTTATAGATAAGAGTGAAGTCTAAGAAAGGAGAAGAAAATGGAAAGACCTAATTAGAGAAGAGGTGGAATGGAAAGAGTTAGATCCTACCTTTTCTGGTTTTTTCCCTGATACCCCATACTTCCAAAGAATTGAGAAGATTCTTGGTCTATATGAGACCTTAATGGCACAAGTACCACAATTTCACAGTGATGGTGCCCAACAACAAGAATCTCATAGAACACATGCCATGTATGGGAAAAGGTCTTTAGAAGAGTAGGAAGAAGATGTGGAGAGTGGTGATGAGGCTGTATACAACAAAAAAACACCACCAAAAAGGTAGAAGACTGAAGAAAAAATTGTAGTTGTGAAGAGAGATCCAACAAGAGCTGTGGCTATAGAATAGGGAACATATTTTAGAAATATTAGAGTACAACTGAGGGAAGTCAAACAAGATGAAGACCAAGGTGAAAATGAAATGACACTTTCCATAAGAATTGATGAGAGGGTTACAACGTCTGATGAATTCATGAAGGATGATGATTTTATCAAATTGAGTGAATTCAAAAGTTTCTTAATCAAAATGAAATAAAGTGATTTGAGATAGAACCTACTTTCAGAGGAAGGTGGTGAGAAAAGGAATGAAGGGACTATAAAAAATATTCAAGAATATGATCCTGGAAGTGAATTGATCACTGTGGAGCAGGCAAGAGAATTGGTCAATAAATTGGAATGCTATTAATGCCCATTTGGGACATACAATCCACCTTAATCATTGATTAGATAATGAAGGAATACAATACCATGTTCAAATATGAGTTTGAGATTGATGATGTGCTAAGAGGATCAGGCTTTGATCCTAAATCAATGACCTTAGCTATTTGGTCCTTGGCTTCTCCTACACAAAAACCACATGCAATGACCATCAGAGAGGAAAGGAAGGAAGATAGAATGATCTAGAATTTGGAGAACACTGGGGATACAAAGATTGCCCATTTGATGACCCAGGTGTAATTTATGAAATTGGAAGAGACAGAGGATCAGTCTAAGAGATATGAGAAAACCTTGAACCCTGATGATTTCCTTGGCCAAGAAATATGAGGAAGTTATCATGAAGAATAACAATTTGGAAGAGAAATTAGAAGAAATTAAACATAATAGGAAAATGAGCCCCTTCAAGTGCTGGTAACAGATAAATTTGATGCATCTATAGAGACTCGGGGTAATGAAACATTTATGGAGGAAAAAACATGGCAAATGGAGGAGGAACAAAATTCTAAGGCCATTGCTATTGTTTTGGAATTATTGAAGCATAGAGTTTATGTGTTAAAGGGGAAAGTATCAATAGTGCACTAATTTCACAATTCATTGAAAGATACAAGTAATGTGTCCTCTGATGTTGTATCTTTCCTTGGTCCTATGTTCAATTTATGGCCAGGAAGGAGAAGATTAATGGGAAAATATTTCAACACTTCTATATTGTACAATGGTGACATCCCACCAAATATTACTGAGACTAACCAGATGGTAGAGGAAGTCAATACCTCTAATGCCTTCTTTAGTGGGAAATATTTTCTGAATAAAAATAGGTTGCAATTATTTGGGAAGGGATACAATGCATTGAACCCATCAATTTATGATAGTGATAATGAACTAAACGACTAATATTCTATTTGGGAGGGAGAATTTAATTCTATTTGGAAAAATGATGATGTAAATGAACAAACGGAACAACAAAATGATACTGATTACTTCAATGTTTTGATGGATGTTCTAATCAAGTTTGAAATTGATTTGGTTAAGTTTATTGTTGATGCCAAAGTGTTTGTAGATCCCTGGTGGACAGATGTTGTTGCGAAGATGGAACAAGAAAAAGCATTCGACTGGCCAAACCAATAATGAGGTTAACAGGTTGGATGCCATGTTAAAGAAGAAATAAAACTCTTATTGCTGCAACAACCTATTTTTCTCATGATTGTTTCATCCTTGCGTAATTTTATCTTGCTTTTGTCTTGTGAAGGTTTTTGTAAAAATATTATATTCCTCAAAATTATTCTGAAGCTTGTTTCATCCTTATCATATAAAAGGATTCCAAGACTACTTTGAGTGAGATAGCCATTTTTTGAATTGAGGAGATTGTAGCTCTGGCATTAGACCAAGATTTTGAATAAATGTTTTGAATTGTATTTGAAATGTACTCAATATTTGATATCAATAAAAATACAAATACAAACTCATAGGCAGATTTGAAGTTCCAAATATGATTGTCTTTGTTCTAAATTTCAACTTTAAAAAAATAAAAATTGAATAGTTAAGGACTTTTCAATTTATCTATCTTTAAGGCAGTTTATGAGATTGATTTAGGGTTTCTTTCAAGGAGAGGATTAATTCCCATAGAATAGTTTTAGTAAGATTTGATGTTTCTTAAAAATTTGATGATTACATCTATAGTGTAAATGTGGAATGATATGTAAGGCATATTCATTTTCTACAAGAAGTCTACAAGTGTACTTTAAGTGAGTGTTGTTGTTTGGGATTTTGTATATTTGAAGTGACTCCAAGCCCTAGGATAAGGCATTGGTATTTTATTTGAATGGAGTGTGTGGCTATCATAATTCAATTAGTACTCTGTTAATTTGATGTGTTATGTTTTATTAGGTTAATAAATTATAGATTTTTTTTTTGTAAAACCCAGTGTGAATTTGCTTGGTTATTACTCTGTGTAAGTGTACAAAATAGAAAATACGTAAACCCGCCTGAGTCTGTGGAGCTCAAAGTGAAGAAGGTAGAAATACCTTTTTACTATTGTTATTTTTATTGCTTGGTCAATTTCTGTGAAATATAACAGAGCATACTTGTTATTATAAGTGATTATTAATGAGTAAGAAAATTGAACCAACAGAAATGGTGAGTCCACTGGGGACTAAGAGGAAAGTTTTCACTTAAACTTTTCTTTGAACCTCTCATTTGTTTCTTGTAAATTTATTTTTAATACCAAGTTTAAAATCATAGCTACATGTTTCCCTCTCATTAGTTTTTTTTTGAATTTTTTCAAAGTCAAATATTACATATTTTGCAAGGTAGTTTGTGTGGCAGTTCCGAGTTTTGGTTTTCTAGTGTTTTGTTAAAATCATTGGCAATTCAAATTTTGTGAGGTTTTTATTTTAATTAAGATGAGAAACACTAGGGTATACATGAAGGAACACCATGAAACCATGTTAGAGAATGAACTCCCAAAAGCTCCCATAAGAAATTGGTCTAAAAAGGGAGAGTCCACTAATACTTCTTCATGGAGACCTAGATCCTCAATTCCAAGTCAACCTTTAAGAATTGTCTGAGAGAAAAGTTCTACTTCTTCCACGAGCTCTGAGTCAGAGAGTCTAGGGTATTTTCAAATTTTTTTTGATACCCAGACTGTACAAAAATATATACCTCAGCAGAAGGGGGTAACCCAAGTTAAATATAAGATAGAAAATCAAAGAAACGATAAAGCTAGAGATTCTCAACCTGGGATTGTTTCAAACAGGGGTAATTATTCTTCAATTTTAATAGATATCCCATATGTGCAAGATAAGAACCAAGGAGATGTAAATTTTATCAATTTAGATGATTCCTTAGGTTCTAAGATTACTTTACTCGACTCTGAGGAAATTTTTGGAGATATTGATGTTCTAAAAAGAGAATTGGAGGAACAAATGGTTCTCAGACAAAGAATAGAAAAGGAAAGAAAATAGGATATCATAGATGCCCTTGCTGAGAGGGAAGATTTACAAAATATAATTTCTAAACTCAAAATGGTGAATCAAGGATGTAAAGGCTTGAAAAAAGAATTTTTTGGTGATATAGGTGCCTTGAGGGAAGAATGCCAAGAGAGGGAGCGGTTGTTAAAAAAGGATGATGTTGAAGGTAAAGGTCATGTGGTACGTAAATTTTTTACTTGGGAGAATGAAACCTTTTAAGGCTTGAGGTTCTCTACAAGACCCACCAGTAACCAATGTAAGTAAAACAATTTTATATAAAGGAAAACAAAAGGTTACTGACATAGATATAAATGAGCCCAAGAATAGAGATGAAGCATCTCAGAGAATTTATTTTCTTGATATAGACATTGAAAGAGATATAAAGGAAAAGGAAGATATTTCCAAGGAGTTGGAAAAATATGAATTGGAAGCTATTGCTACAGAAATAAAAAGGAAGATTGTTTTCTTGAACTCTTCTACACATACTAATGTGGAAAATTCTACCACTGCAACTTCTCAAGGAAACTCTGGGTTTGGTCCTAAAATTCAGACAACAAATACCAATACAAATTTCTAAGGCATGGGTACAATCCAAGGTTCCACATCACATCTAAGTGGAAGTGGAGTTGGAGGCAGTGCTAGTCACAAAAACTTAGGTGATAGTCAAAACCTTGGTCATGGTTTTCAGAGGAGACCTATCCATTTAGAAAGATATAGGTAACTATTTTTTATGGTATTCCAAGCCAACCAAATGTTATCCCCAAAGAAGTTAGAGACAAGATCCCCAAGTTTAGTGAGAACAATGCAATAACAGGTGAGGAAAATTTGAAATTCTTCATTGACAAAATGAATGACTATGAGATAGAACATGAAGATGCAGTCATGATGTTAATTGTACACTCTTTAAATGAGGATGCTGGAGATTGGTACTGGGGTTTGAATGATATCAATATTTACTCATGGGACAAGTTTGTGAAGTGTTTCAAAGAAAAATATGGTGACAAAATAAAATTTGGTTTCATGTTAAATGAGTTCAAAAATTTAAAGAAGTTTCCAAATGAGATCATAGCCGATTTAAACATCAAATTTCAAAATGCTATGTATAAAGTGTTCCAAGTGTTAATATTGGATGAGAATGTGTGTCTTACCACATATTGTAATACTATTGATGGAAATATGGTTTACTTACTGAGAGATAAGGAACCTCATACATGGAAGAGTCTTATAAGATGGAAATCAACATTGAAAGTTACAATAGAGCCTCAAGAAAACTTGGAAAGAGAGAGGATGGTAGGCTCTAGAAAGAGTCTAAGAGACAATCCAACAAGATTCCTAAAGAAGAAGAAAAAGTGGACAAGTTGGTAAATGCTATGAAGGAACTTGATACTAAGGTAGATAAGAAATAAAGGATTTTCCAAAACAATAGAAAATAGTATCAGAGGTAGGACATGCTTTTTAGGTTGCAGGACATGCCTTACAACACTAATTGGAAAGATGGTATGCCTATGCCAGAAAATCCAACTGATGCAAACAACAAGGAAACTCCTAACTCACTAAAGAGAAATAATGCTCATAATGAGGAAAATACTTCTTGTTGTGTGGATTTTAATATGCCACATTCTCCTTTCCAATGCATTGTGGGTCAAACCCTAGGAGAGTCAACAGGAGATGATGAAGAACAAGGAAGCCAGGGTGAGGAAAAACCTTCAGTAAATATGTGCATGATCTTTACTAAAGATGAGTATAATGATTAAGAGGATGAATCAACAAAAATTATGCATTACACAATTAATTTTATAAATACTAAAGATGAACATGTTCATCTCCGGAGACCTAGTGATGAAGAAGTGAGGTCTCTCACTATTTCTGCAATAGCCCCAGCTAGGAGTACCTATAATCTGAGGAATATAATAGATGATCAAGCTCAAGGTAAGCTTGGTTCAATGTTCATTAAAGAGGAATCCCCTAAAATCTCTGCCCAGGATATGGAAAGGAATAATACCAAAGAAAGTAAGATGAAGAAAGGGCAATTAAAAGGATATCCTATGAAGGCAAGCACAATTAGCCCTACTCCTAATCAAAAGTTAAGTCATCCTAAGGACAAAAAAGGCAAATTCTCTTCTCAAGCTACAATAAATTTTCAAAAATTTGATATGAAACATGCCTTATCTAAAATGAAGGTCTCAGTATCATTAATTGAGATGTTGAAGATAAAAGAACACAGAGAAGCTGCATTCTTGTTACTTTCATATATTCCTGAAATAGCTAAGTCTTTTACACAAAATACTGAATCAAAGGGAAAAATAAACGAGTATGAAACACCTAAAATCTATGTTGGAAACAAAATCACTCAAGCACCTTCTCAGGTGGATCCTTTTTTATGTAACTTTACTTTTAAATAACATGTTAATAAAAAAATATATGATTGATTTTGGAGTTTCAGCTAATGTGATGCCCTATGGTGTTATGAGAGAGTTGGGTATGAGAGTAGACACTTCTTTTGGGAGATGCTATGCTATATAAAATAGAGAGGTTCTTGTGGTTAGAACCCTGAAGGGTATTGAAGTGAAGATTGTTGCATTTCCTAAGGCTATATTTAAAATGCATATTATTATAGTTGATACACAACCTCATTATGAGATGCTGCTATCAAGGCAATGGGTTGTAGCTATTGGAGGCCATGTACAGTTAGATTTATCATTTTCTACTATTCATGTTAATGGGAATGATGTTAAGTTATACAAAGAGCCACGTGCTCCATTCTTGGTTGAAAGAATTGACCCAAAGATGCTGACCTATTTCATGGATGAAGATATGCAGAATTTTAGAATTGAACAAGTTCAATCACAATTGAAGAACACATACCCACTTGTAGATGAACTAAAATTGCAACAACATGAGATTTGGAAAATTTATTTTGATTGATCCCGCTCTAAATAAGGGTCAGGGGTTGGTGTGCTATTCATTTCTCCTTCAGGTACTACTTATAAATTCTCATTCTTTTTGGCTTTCCAATATACAAATAATGCAACTGAGTATGAAGCTTTGTTCTTAGGTTTAGAGATGCAATTAAGCATGGTATTAAGTTATTAAGAGTTTTTGGCGATTAAGAGATAGGAGTCTTTCATGTCAGATCTAAGTATGCTGCTAAAAATGATAGATCGAAATAATATAAGCATGCAGTTTTGGACAAGATTGAATTATTTGATGTGTTGTCTATTGAATAGGTAGAAAGATCGAAGAATTTCATGGCTGATTTCTTGGCTAGTTTTGCTATGAAAAATGATGATATAACATCAGTTGGAATATCTACCATAGAAACCAAGATCAGGCCTGTTATCCCTGATAATGTATATAACTAGAAAGTTTTTGAAAATAATAGTGATATTCTAACTTTTATTTAATGTTTAGACAATTATGAAGGTCAGAAAATTGATTGTAATTCCTTAGTGTAAGTCACAGAAGGCAAGGAAACCATATTTGAAAATGAGATTATCTAGTTGTAAACAAATGAGATACCTAAGGGTTTGGTTGAGTTGGAAGGAATGTTCAATGATAATGACAGTCATTTATATAAAAAATCTTCAGCCAAGATGGAGGAGTTGGAAGAGATAAATTTAGGTTTAGAATAAGTACCTAAGTTTGTTTATATTGGAAAAATGTTAGCCACTCATGCAAGAATCAATTTAATTAATATGTTAAAAAGGTATAAGAATGTTTTATCTTGGTAGATTATGAAGATGTTAAGTCTTATAGGGAAGATCTATTCCAACATGAAATTCCTCTCAAATCAGATGTCAAGTCCTTTAGACAAAAACAAAGTCCCATTAACCCATTTGGCCCCAAAAATGCAACAAGAATTGATGAAGCTTAGGGATGTTGAGATGATTAAACCATTAAGGCATTCATCTTAAGTATCCAATCTAGTGACAGTTAGAAAGAAGAATGGTGACATTAGGCTATGTGTTAATTTTAGAAACCTAAATGTGGCATCTCTGAAAGACAACTATTCTTTTCCAAATATGGAAGCCATGTTGCAAAAGGTTACAGTTTGTGATCTGTTATCCATGATGGATGGATTTTCTATTTATAATAAAGTACTGGTTACTGAATCTGAATAGTTCAAGACAACTTTCACTACTCTATGGGGTACTTATGTGTATGTGAGATCCCTTTTGGCCCTATGAATATAGGAGAAACTTTTCAAAGAGCAATGGATGTGGCTTTCAAGGAATTTATTAATGTAATTATGGTAATATATCAATATGACCTAAATTCCTACTCAAGAAATGTTGAGGACCATTATAGGCATTTAGAAAAAAATCTTTTGTAAGGCTTTGGAATATGGAGGGTCTTTGAACCCAAAGAAATGCCAGTTTTCTATGAAAGAGGGTAAGTTATTGGGCCACATAGTATCAAAAGAGGGAGTTAGGATTGACTCCAAAATAACTGAGGCCATAAACAAGGTGCTAAATCCCAAGTATATTAAAATTGTACAATCTTTCTTGGGAAAGATAAACTTTGTGAGGAGGTTTGTTGCAAACTTTGCAAAAAATGTGAAACCAATTGTAAATTGATTAAGAAGGATACTAAATTTAGTTGAGATGAAGAAACTCAGTAGGCCTTTGACAAAATAAAAGTGATGATTCAGGAAGCACTAGTGTTACAATCTCCTAATTATGAAAATCATTTTTCTCTTTTATCTTTTGCATCATTCCATACTATTGCAGTAGTGTTGTGGCAAAACGATGAAGAAGGGTTTGAGCACCCTATTGCATTTTTCAGCAAGTCCTTGTAGGCTGCTAAACTAAATTATAAAATAATGGAAAACAAGCATATTCCTTAGTCAAGCGAGTCAAGGGTTTTAGACATTGTCTAGTTTGTGCAAAGGTGATTGCTTATGTTCCTTGTGCTGCTATAAAGGACATTTTGTCTCAGTCTGAGGTCACTGGAAAAAGATATAGATGGATCAATAGAATTCAGGAATTTAATTTGGAGATCTAGATCACAAAGTTGGTTAGGGGATTGGGATTAGAAAATCTTATGACTGATACAAATATGGAGCTAGCCCAAATCAACAATGTTCAAATAGTAAATGCATTGCCCTCTAGTATTAAAATGCAGCCACGGTACATTAACATTGTATTCTCTTTTAAAATTTCCAAATGCCCGGAAGGTATGACAGATAATCAGAAAAGGACTCTCAGGCTCCAAGCCTAGAGGTATGTACTTATTCAAGGTGATTTATTCAGGAAATAAAGAGATGAAGTTTTGTTATTTTTTTTAGATCAATCGTAGTCTAAGAGGGTTTTAAATGAGACATAGTGGTGTATGTGGATGCCACTATTCTGCAAGAACTACCACACATAAAATAATCAGAGCTGGATTCTATTGGCCTCTTTTGTTTAAAGATACTCATAAGTTTGTGTAGAGGTGTGAATTATGCCAAAGGTTCTCTTCTAAAATGAAATACTAAATAGCATTATTGCTAAATCCCATGTCCAAAGAGACACCTTTTGTCTAATGGGGCATTGACTTTATTGGTGAATTTGTAGAAAAAATCAAGTGGAGGTCACAACTGGATATTAGTGGCCACTAATTATTTCACTAAATGGGTTGAAGAAATTCCATCTAAAAGGGAAACTAGCAAAGTGGATATTGATTGTTTGATAGATAATATTTTGACCAGATTTAGTGTTCCTATTAAATTGGTGATGGATAATGCCATGTGCTTTAGATCTTAAGAGTTCACGGAGTATTGTGAGGATTATGGTATTGTAATATCTTATTCTTCACCTTACCACCCACAAGGAAATGGATAGGCTGAGTCCAACAACAAGAGCATAGTGAAAATCATCAAGAGAATTCTAGAAAAGAATAAGAAGTCTTGGAACTCAAAATTTAAATTGGCTTTGTGGATTGATAGGATAAAAGTTAAGAAGGCTATAGGGTTCTCCCCTTTTGAAATAGTCTATGGAGCACAAGCAAGAATGCCTTTGAATAATCTATTAGAGGTTTACAAATTATTGCAAGAAGAGGAAGTAGAACTACTAGAACCTATGTAGGATATGATTATTCAACTGTTTGAACTCGAAGAGATAAGAAATGAAGGACACAAGAAGAGTCTAAATATACAAAAGTAGTCAAAGTACTTGTTTGACAAAAGAGAGACTGAAAGGATATTCTAGATAAATGATATGGTGCTCTAGTGGAATGCAAGAGAACAAGAAAAGGGGAAACATATAAATTTTTAATCATTATGGTTAGGCCCTTTCGTTATTCAGGATATCCATGGGAAAGACTGATATTATATGCAAAATTGGAATGGTGAAATGCAGGAATTGCCAGTGCATGGACAATTTTTGAAGCCCTATTTTTTGTAACTTCTCTTTTTCCATGCACAATAGGTTGTATAGTTTATTTAGAGTTGGTTTGTTTGTTCTATTTAGGTTTGTGTGTAGGTTTTAGGGTTTCAAATCTTGGTCTGCATTCCATAGTTTTGAATTCTAGTGTTGATCTTGCAATCAACATTCCCTAGTCAGAGTCACTATTAGCACAATTTATACAAATTTTAGCTGTGAAGGCTAAGGGTTGTTTTTCCCATGCTTTGGTATGAAAGTTTCAAATTTTGTATTATATAGTGGTTGAAGCCTTCATTTTTTAAGGTTCATGGTAATGTATTTTATTTTTAAGTCTTTTTTCAAGGTCCCAAATGTTAAGTCATGTTAGCTCTTTATGATGCAAGGGTAAAAGTACAAACCTGTGTCACACTTTTACAAAGGAAGAGGACCATGACATGCAAAACTGTTAAACTTTAATGACATAAAAGTGGCATTTGTGTTTAGAATTTAAAAATGATGTAAACTAA
>MU224554.1:3185429-3197188 GCA_018584345.1 Thuja plicata
CCTCTGATTTCAGAATATGTTTTAGATGACATGTATAGCTAGTGCATAAAAAAAGAAAGATTGGTTTTCGGTATATATTTTGTCTGTTATGACTATTCAAAGTCGGAGTTACCCAAAATTAACATTTATTTTCTCCCTCCACATTTGCCCTAGCAAATCTAAACCAAATACAAAAAAAATTACATATTCTTGAAGAGGACTCTCTCCTGTAGTGTTACATATAAGTTGTAAAATTTTTTGACATGATTTGCTATTTTTTTTATTTTTTTGAACGAGCATGTTCTTCAATGTTAAAATACCTACTTGGAGTTTTTTCAAATTGTAATATATTATATGTAATCAAAAGACAATAAAAATTATATTACCATAATCTAGACTCCGAGCTCTACAAAAGGGTATATTTAGATTTTTAAAATGGTTGATTTTTGATGAAGATATCAGTTGTCAAAAAGAGAAGTTCTGTAATTTTGAAATTTTTGCCTATTTGGCTGCCACATAGGATGCCACACAGACAGTTTCGGCCAGAACTGGTTCGGCCGGACCTGGTTCGGCCGAACCCCACCATATAAATATAAGCCAATTCTTCATCGATAGAACATAGTTGGCTTATATTTACTCATGAAAATTTGGCCGAAAATGGTCCAGCTGAACATGTTTCGGCCAGAACTAATTTGCCACATCGACGCCACGTTTGCGCCATGTATGTTCGGCCGAAAATGTTTCGGCCGAAATAATTCCGGCCGAAACAATTTCGGCCGGAACTATGTAAATGGTCCTCAAGTGCGACACAGCTTCGTACTTTTACCCGCAAGCCTACGAGTGATGTAAAAACCAAGCTTTATTGCAAGGTCGCAAGTGATATTTGTTTAAGCAATATTATGTTACAAGATTGTGAGTACTGGAATGTTTAACCTTAATTGCCAATTTGTAGGTTTTGTTTTTCTCAGTTCTTTTACCATGCGAGTTGTCAAGTGAAGAAAGTGTTATGTTGTTGCAGTGTCACAAGTAGTTGACGGTTAAATGTTTTTAACCCACGAATGTGCGACATAGTTAGTATGGAGGTTTAGTTGGTCCCGTCACTCACTCACTGGTTTAGTTGATCTATAAAATTTTAAGTTGCAAGTGGGCGATGACTTAAAGTCTGCTAAGTTTTAAGTGATAACATACTCGCAAGTGTTAAGTCCTATTACCATTTTTTGTTGCAAGCTCAAGATAAATGTTAGAAGGGTTGGGAGTGTCTAATGGTCACGTGCTCACAAGTGTTTAATTCAAGTTCAGATTCAAGTTGCAAGCTTGCAATGAAGATCTATTTTGGTAAAGATCAACAGTTCTTTCTAACTTCCAAGACATTGAAATATTTGAACAAAGAAGTAGCAAGCTCATGAGTGAAGAGAAAAATATAGCATTATCGCTAGCTTGCAAATGAAGAAAAAAATTCTTAGGTTATGTGGAAATCTTGAGATTATTTTTCATGTGATCAGGTGGAACATCGTTGACATGTTGAATGAGGAAAAAGGGAAGGAAAGGGGTGTTGAGAAATCAGGTAGTGACATTTAGACTTTTTCTCCCAGGTGTTGTAAAATTTGAAGGACAGTCAGATAGAAAAGGCATGTATTTGTTTTTTTCACCAGTACTCAAAGTTAATAAGTAAATGTCACAAGGTTTCAGTCACTAAAATCCATTCATGCATGCGAGAAGTAATGGTGAATTGACAACACTCGAATTGCTATAAATTGCATGATTGAGCTCATATTTTATGCAATTGATTTATTCTTCCAAGAGATTTTGAGCAACATAATAAAGATTATGTTTTGAGTTTTATTTTTATCTATTTGTTAAGTTGGAGAAGGAGTCTATCTGTTAATTTCAAGATGAGCAAGGCAACATCAAGTGGAGTTTCAAAGGCTTTTGGTAAAAATGAGGTGGCAGTGAAGAAGTATGTGGATGAATTTGTACACCTATTTTGGGGGACTTCTAGTGCAATGAGTACCAATTGGATAGAATGGAAATAATCATGGTGTTAGTATAGAAATCTAGTCACTTTCAATCATTTGGGTAATTCTCTGTGCCATTACTTCTATAATAGTAGGGTTAAGCTTGTTCCAATGAGTAACCCATGGAATCTGAATCTTGCCAAATTAATTGTACTTGATGTTTTTGTTGATGTCAATTTAATCAAGGAGTTGGAAAAGCAATATTGTCTTGTGTCTAGGGTAACCAGGAGGAAAAAAAAACCACCCTAGTTTCCATAGATAGACATAGTTTTGTGGAGGATTTTAAGATTTCAGGAGCTATATGCATAGAAATAAAGTTGGAGAAGATAACAAGTGACTATGAAAGGCATGAAAAATTGATCAAACAAAATGAAATTCCTAGACACATGCCTAGGGTAGATGGGAGGTTCATCAAGATCCCTGAAAATTTAAAACCACCATTTGAAATTTTCTTTCTCCACTGCTACATGCAATGTATAGTCTATGGGTTGTGTAGGGTTTTGGGATTTGATGGAGATTCAATTGTGACAAAGGATTTTCTAATGATGACCACGGATATCCAAAATATAGAAGTGAAAATAGATTATGATTATGTTGGACATGTGATAGATTGCATACACAATTCCCTAGTGGAGTTTAGAGGTGGTGCTCCTATTCCTACATTCAAGCATTATTCAATCTTGATTTTTTCAATTCTATTCTACAACGAAAAATGTATGGATAAGGAGTGAGAGTTTTTTAAAGAGGAGTTTGGAGTAGAGGTTCCTTTGAAGAGGTGGACTCAAGTATGGGATAGTAAGTCTTCTCAATCCTCTTTTATTTTCTTTGAGAATTGGATTGTCACTCCAATCTTGGATATGCTAGGGGTTGATAGGGAGAGGTTATCCATTGATGTAAGGAAGCTTTAGAGACCTTGGAATTTTGTCCCAAAATGGTTAATTACTCACAATTGGGGAGATTTATTTTTCTTTGAAAACTCTACCGTCATTAGATTTTATGGGTGTTCTCAACCCCCACATGTTCTACCAAAATTTGTGCCTATCGGGATTGATTTTATGGAATTCATCTTGCAGTTAACTCTGGTTGATAAGGAATATCTAGAGGGACACAAGAAAGGTAAATTTGTCCCTAAACCTTGGGAAGTGTCTGAATTCTCAATTGGTAAGAAGGCATTTGATGAGGTCAATATTTTTTTGAAGCAATACAAATGGGTTCATGTTGTTTCCATATTTTGTGATTTAGAGGGTTTTCTTAAAACAACATTGAAAACCATGACTCCCTGGGTTACAATAAGAGATCATGAGCATCTGGATGATGAGGTTGTGGTCTAAAACATGCTAGAGAAGAGTAAAGTCCAAGAAAGGAGAAGAAAATGGAAAGACCTAATGAGAGTAGAGGTAGAATGGAAAGAGTCTAATCCTGCCTTCTCTCATTTTTTCCCTAATACCCTGTATTTCCAAAGAATTGAGAAGATTATTGGTCTATATGATACCTTAATGGTACAAGTACCACAGTTTCACAATGAGGGTGTTGAACAACAAGAAACTCAAGGAACGCAGACCCTACATAGGAAAAGGTCTATAGAAGAGTTGGAAGAAGATGTGGAGAGTGGTGATGAGGCAGTATCCACCAAACAACCACCACCAAAAAGACAAAAGATTGGAGAAATAATTGCATTTGTCAAGAGAGATCAAGAAAGAGATGTGGTCATAGAAGAACATGTCACATATTTTAGAAAGATTAGAGTACAACTGAGGGAAGTCAGACAAGATCAAGAGCAAGGTAAAAATGAAATGAAACTTGCCATAGGAATCGATGAGAGGGTTGTGATGTCCATGAATTCATGAAGGATAATGATTTGATCAAATCTAGTAAATTCAAAAGTTTCTTAATCAAAATGAGAAAAGTGATTTGAGACAGAACCTGGTTTTAGAGGAAGGTGGTGAACAAAGGAATGAAGAGATTGTAAAAAACTTCAAGAATATGATCCTGACACAGAATTGATCATTGTGGAGTAGACAAGAGAATTGGTCAAAAATAGTGGAATACTATTAATGCCTGATTAGGACATACAATCCACCTTCATCATTGATCAGATTAGGAAGAAAGGAAACACTATGTTCAAATATGAGTTTGAGATTAATGATGTGCTGAGAGGATCAGGCTTTGATCCTAAATCAAAGATCTTAGCTCTTTGGTCCTTGGCTTTGTTACTCCATATTAGTTTGAAGGTTATCATTAGTATTCACAATGCATACTCGGTAACTTACTCAAAGAGAGTTTAGTCGGTAATGATCACTGAGCACAAAGTTTACCGAGTACAGTGATCACTGAGCAACAAATTTACCGAGCTTCATACACTAAGCACTGAGAGATAGTATTCACCGACTAAACTAGCAGTTATGTAAAATTTTTTATTGGCACATCATCGAAGATTACAAATTTTTGCCAAGCTAGATAACTGATTACCAAGATCGAGGAGGACATTAATTGCAAATGTAATCATTTATTGGTTATGCTCCATATCTATAGACGATCATGGTAAATTTTGTAAACTGTTGATCTTAGGTTTTCTAAGATATTTTAAAACCCTAATTAGGTCAAACAGTTTGATATATGAATGTCAAGATGTTATTTTTAAATCTAAAGATCAAAGTATGATCAAGTAGCCACCACACTAAGGACATTTGAAGATCAGACAAGGGTTTTAACACAAGGATTTCATTGAAGCATTCAGTTTATTCAAAACAAACACAAGAATACCATGCAGTACACAAGGTATTATCAATCACCGTAAGGTGATAAACTTAATGCACTTAAAGGATCTGATATCAACAATATTGAGATTGTATTATTTAGGTCACAATTTCTTGTTACTCTCTAACAATTATAATAGACTCAAAATTTGTTAACAGAGTAGACTTGATCATCTTTTCTTAAATATCCTAACCGAGTGCATACATACATTGTGTTGCAAAATCCTTTCACAAGGTAGATCTAAATAATCTTATTGTTACTCCTAACAGGGTAAGATCACCAGAAGTGATCAATCTTTGTAAGCCCTAACATGCTACTTTTTTACTGCAGTAGTGAAGCTTTGTGGGTTCCATCCCCACCATAGTTTTTACCTTATAAATAGGAATTATATGATACAAAAATACATGTGTTATGTGTATTTGAGTTTCATGAATGTTTAATATTGTTTTGATTACATGCATTCACATTTCTGCAATGGTATTTCATGTATGGTGAAAGCAAGCTACTAAGTCGGTTAATACAGTTTATGTTTACAAGAATTTGTTTTGAAAAGTTTTTAAGGGTACTGATTCACACCTCCCCTCTCAATACACACTTTTCTATCATTCCAAAAATTACTATCAGAGATAGTTCTCTTGTTTAGGAATTTTAATCAATGAAGAGAAAAGATCTTACAATGGAAATGTATAAGCTTGACAAAACTATTGAGAATCAGAAATTGCAGTTGTAGATCTACATTGAACAATTCAAAGAAGCCAAAGAGAAACTGAAAGAGTTACTGGTTAAGAGAAAATATATGGAATCTCATTTTATTGAGATTGATTATCATGAAGAATAGATATATGAACTATTTGATAATATCTAAATCTGGATCTGGTAACATATTTGATGCATCTGAAGGAACCATATTAGATCTATCTAAAATCAATCAACACCTTACTAAACAATTGAATGCACTGCGAACCGGTCAAGAGACACAAATGGTTAGAATGGTTGAAATCATGAACAATTCAAGGCAAGCTGAACAAGAAATAAATATGGTTTTTGATGATAGAAGACAAATGCCTAAAACACTACAAGAGAAAGAATCTAAAATAATGAGACTTACCAAACATCACTTTGAGATCACCAATCTAATGGTTACTATGAGTTAAGAGGCCGATCGGGTGAACATTGAACTTGCTAGACAATTGGAAGATATTAGTGAACTAAGAGAAGAAAATGATGAGGAATGAAGTAGAGATTCAACAAAACATAATGAGATGATTAAGAGAGCTGAAGATAGCACTAAAAGGATGGATGAATTTATGAACAGTCAAAGGAGACTTAACAACAATACTTGTTTAGGTTATAACGAGCATGGATAATCATCAAATAAAGATGAATAGAGGAATGTCTACACAAATCCAAGGCCTAACAATCCCTCACGCTATCATTGTGGAAAACTAGGCCACACATCAAATGTTTGCAAAAGAAAAGAAAAAGGTATTCCCAGATCCACTTCTAAATTCAATGGAAATTGTTATAATTGTAACAAGCAGGGACATCAAGCACATGAATGCAAATCTAAGATGAATAATCCATAGAAGAAACCCTACATGGAAAAGTATTTTCATACTTGCAACATGATGGTCACACATCACAAGAGTGCAAGACTAAGATGAAGCAAATCTGGAAAGCTAAAGGATAGGAAAATGTATATCAACCAAGAAGACAAAGTAATGCATATACTTGGGATTGTAACACTTGGGTAAATTTCATTGAATGTGGTAGGTGTGGACATATTGCAGCTATTTGTATGAGAAAATGGAGAGGAAAATCCAAAAATTAGACAAATTCTGGAATGACATGTTTGCACTGTCATAAGGTTGGTCATTTCAGTAAAGATTGTAGAGACTGAGTAACATAAACAAGTACTTTTGGAAATGGAAAAAAATGAAGAAATCATGAGGATAATGAATCAAATTTGGAGGAAAGCAACCAATTAAAATTATGGACCAAGCACAATAGTTAGTGACACCTCATCCAATGGATTAGGTGATTCTACCACCTCCACCTAAGCAATGCAAGTAAGTATGGAACTACATTTTGCAAAGTTATATCTTACATCAGTTCCTTATATTAATTGTATGAATACCAAATTAGCATGAATTAAGATGCACTATGGTATTATATTTTTGTTAACTTGAAACTAGTTTGGTTGGTTAATCTCTACTGATTAAGAAATTTGAATCGGTGAACATGTGAGAGACAACCGAGTTGATTAATTCAACTGAGCATTTGTAGTACTCATCGAGTTGAGGTATATTTAGTGTTAACTGATTGATTTGTTTGTTGACCGAGTAGTTGGTGAAAAGCATTTATTGCATTGACTAAGGTATTTTGTATAAATTTGTGGGAAGTGAACTCATTTGTTCACACAATGATCAAAGAGAAAAGTAGAGAGATCAAGAGTGAAATTAAAGCATAGTATTTCTATCATTTCATAGAGACTCAAGCATATTATGAATAATTGAAGATTATATCAAGTGAGTATTTGCACATACTGAGTTGTCTGTAACATTCATTGGAAGCCCTAAATTTGGCAAACATGATCACATCTTCATCTCAAACCGTGAAGAGGGAAGATTGAGAAGAGAAAGAAGGAAATGCTTATTAAGAATTCAACATGCGTTGAACCTCACTATAAATTTTATCCAAATGTTGTTGCACAACCTGAATATAAAGGTGTGTTCTCCATGATACCACCTAGCATTTTACTAGTTCAAGATGTGAGAACTTATATACACTACAAAATCAATGAGATAGGTTATTTTGAGTTCATCTCGAAATATCAAGATCCTTGCAACAATGGAAAACTCAAGGACGATCATAAGCATTTGGAGGTGAAAGGGTTAATTGATGCCCTACTTTTCCCAAAATAACTTAAGGCTGAATGTATTTACATTGTAATGAGCCGAGTTAATGATGGTAAAATATGACTAGAAGAACTAATGAAGATCACAAAGGATGTGATACATGCAATCACTGGGTATCCTACAACTGATAAAGTAAAATCCCTAAGGCACCAAGCCAAAACTTAAATTTAAAATCTAACAGAAGCCAAGTGGGATGGTAGAGGTCTAAGGATCAATACTATCGGTGATCCAGAACTAAGGTTTGGAACCTATGTTATTTCATACAATATATTTCAATCCATAAGACCCAATAATGTTGCATGTGGTGTAGTCAACATTGCTTACAAAATTGTGAAGAAGGGTTTGCAACTCGACCTAGCTGAGTAATTGTTAAGTCAATTGGAAGAGAATATGAGAAAAATCAGGTCAGCACGTTCAAACACATGAAATTTTGGTTCTTTACTAGTATGCACATTTTTCTATTTGCAAAATTTATTTCCCTCCGTCAGTAATGTAACTTGGGCTATCAACCGACCAATCACTGTGCAAGTCGATGAATTCATTAAAAATATAGGAGAAAATTTTGAACATGTTATGCAAGACTATTTCAAGAAGTTGAAAGAAAGAATGGAGAAAATAAAAAGGATACCAACCCAGTTGGTAGAGAAATATAAAGAAGATATATGTTTTGTAGTTGACACTGACACGACTCTTATCAAAGCAGTAGAGGCAAGAACAACATGACTACCCCCAATGGACTATGAAATTGATATAGACTTAGCTTCAAAAGCTATAGAAACACTACTTAACGAGCTTGTAGATAAATATAGTATGAGATTGGGTACTTATGATGAAGCTAAAACAAGGGTAAAGATTGGACATGAAGTAGAGAAGATGGGAAGAAAGAAGACCAAAATGGTAAAGAATTTGAAAAGGAAATTTGGTTTAATTGATGATGAACTTGAAAAATTAGTAGATGATACAAAGGAGAAGAATCCAGTCATTGAAGGAGAAGATCAAGTTGCAAAGGCCAAAGAATATGATGAATCTACACACGAAGAGCCACCTACGACTAAGAAGGGTAAAGGCATAAAGGCTGAGACTCAAACTAGGACAAGAACAAGATTGGTGACAGCTAATGCACCACCTTTAAAGAAAGGAATTATCAAAATAACATGACCTTCACTAAAATAAAATTATCATATCAGGAAGTCAAAGGACACCACCGAGCTCCCTACAATGAGACAAAGGAAGAAGTATGTTAGAGGAAAAGATGACAATGATGAATTTGATGAAAATACTGATCAATTCAAAGTTGTAAAGAATAAGATAACACAAACTGTTGATGAAGTGGTTGAAGCAATAAAGTCAACTGGAAGGTTGAGTCATCCAAAGCTACACAAATATGTAATCTTGAGCACCGAGGACTAGGACTAGTTAGAAGAAGCAATTATAGGTATGATGGTCACTTATAGAAGAGTTCCTATAGAATTTGATACATACATACCTCAAGAAATTTATGATAAAGTAGTAACAAGATGGACATATGCACTAACAACAAAGAAACAAATGAGAGAGGCATCCCTCACTATACTTAAGGCTGAATACACTATTGCTAAGATTAATGAAACTATGAAGACATATGGAAAGGAATTTTCAATGTAGTCAAGGGCATTCAAAAATCTTCAAGGAAATTTAAAATAATTAGATGAAGAGAGAATTTTGATATGGAATAATCTCTTGAGTCTTATCGACAAGAAAGAGGATGTTACATATAAAGTTGACACCGAGGGCAATCGCTCAAGTCCTAAGCCTATCAATGTTGAAGATATAGAGAAGCCTGAGGAGGAAACACAAATAATATACCTTACTATTGATGCTTCCAATGTCATGGATGAAATTTTTGAGTTATTAACTAATCTTGGACATGCAGGAATCATAATAAATGATATAACTGAAGGTGGCCCATATGATAATGCAAAGGAAGATGAAGTTATCATTGGAGCTACCGAGAACCTAGAAGACAAAGAAACAATCGAGGTACCCTGAGCTATGGTACCAGGTAATTTGCATATAATGGTTCAAGAAATTGATATTGAAAATGAAGCACAATAAGAAACCATGACACCCAAGCATGTCACATATGCACAAGAAGACAAGGGTGATGAAACTGGTAAAGAGACCAAGCACAATGGTGATACACAACAGAGTGATGAACCAAAAGACACCACTGATGTGGAAGATAAGGTTGAAGGTGACACAGATTCAATGGTAGACACTTCTACCAATGACACTAGGTCAGTAACCTAGCCACCCAGTCAAGTCATCAAAACCACTGAGCCACCAAATACAAATACTAAGCACAAGGCTCAACTCTTATTAACACAATCTTCTATCTCTAGTCTACATGAGACAAAGAAGAAGAAGAAAACAAAGCAAGGAAGAAATGGCCCATTCACACTTGATGAGATCATTGAAATACTTGAATGTGACTCGAGGACACTTGATCTTGAATCTCTTAGGAAATATGGAGAACTTTTCACCCAAAAATAAGCTCAAGAAAAGCTGAGGTCAGAACAAAAGAATGTTAGAATACTTCAGGGATAACTGAGAGGGGGGGTGAATCAGTTATCAGTAACTTTAAATATTTTGTACTTATTAATACAAATTGATATAACTTAAATTCACATTTAGATAACACATTAAACAACACATCAATTTGGTTATGGGGAAACCAAATGGTAAAAACCCCAGTGGGAATTAGTACCCACAAAGAACTATACTGTTTATAGTAATCCCTGTTAAAAGATCTTTCAACCCTGTTAGGAGTTGTACATTACAATGCAGTAGTATATTTGACCTAGTTAAGGGTCAGACCCTGTTAGGATTCTTTTACAATAACCCTGTTAGGGGTGGTGGACTCACTGCCCAAGTGGTGAAGGCTACAACCTTTTGGTTATTTGATACACACTGTATCAACAAGGTGAACTACTGTTTGTGACACTGCTTGTCTGATCAGTTCCTTTTATGCACTGATGCTTTAACCTCTTGTAAAGCACTACAAAAATCTTCTCTTTTTTCTAAAAGCTTCAACTTCAATATCTATATTATCAACATACGATAAATATAGCTCTGCTGCTTTAACACTTTGCTCTGCTTTTCTAATCTTTGGCTTTCGCAACTCTTCTTATCACAAATGACCTTCTATAAGTACATACACCAAGTATGAGATCATGGGACATGTTATATGACTCTTCATAACATCCTTGTCATCTCTATTAAGCGCATAAGCATAATTACAACCGCGCAAGTATAAACTAAATAGACGCGTCGCTTCACTAAGTCGGCTTCACCAATTTAATCATAAATTTGCAATCTTCTTGAAATAAGTTTGGCGCCTTTAGATTAATATCAAAAACTCATAAATCATCAAGAATATACACACACATATCTTGAAGATAGGCACAACTCGATCAACACGTTACATACGTCGGCCTTAAACCGTTATTCCTCCAGAACTGTAACCGTCAATAACATAATTACATATCTTTACTGAAACATCATATCGGAGTCTGTGTGTATGAAAATAGCATAATAAACATGTCAAAAACATGTATCTATCCACGCAAGTCTACATGTCATCATATGGATAAGTACATACAGAAGTACTGCTGTGTATTATATGTTGTCATCAATGACAAACATATAATCAATCAACTGTTCAGAATCAAATCTCCAACAATCTCCCCCTTTGGCATTGATGGAAACATATGATAAAAACAACTTCTATTCATGGTGTCTTCTTTCTTTTTACAATCTTCTTAATATCCTCATCAAAGATTCATCTACACTGCTGTCATTGCATAGACTGTGTTTTATATGTATACTCCCCCAGAGTATAAGCTCCTTGTATGTGTTCCTTGTTTTATCTCTTTTTTTGTGTTCCTTGTTTTTAGTACATACTCCCCCATTGATATCAATGGAAAAGGGTGCCATAAACCATTATGCACAGGTACTACTCCAGAAGTAGAGTAGTCAACCATTCATCAGTCACACAGGACTGATGTACTTGCTGCTTTTTCTAATCAGACTTAGGAGAGGGAATTACTCC
>MU224554.1:3208380-3230734 GCA_018584345.1 Thuja plicata
TCAATCTACCCAAGAAACACCTGCATGCAAAACAACTGCTACGAGAATGAAGAAGACAGAAGAGAGAAGGATCAGAGGCTATGGCGGCCGATAGGCCAGAGAGTGCAAACACATGTTGACAGAAAAATATGTTCTCTATTCAACAATAAAGATGATTACAAACTCCTTATGAAATACAAAGAAGACAATCCTTATAAAGGATGTCGAAACCCTAAACGGGCAACTGCTAGGAAATAGAAACTTTCCTAAGACTAACTGAAACTGCCTAAGTGAAACTTAAGCACCAAAGAGCAATTTCTAAATTACTCTAACAGAAATACCTTGTTACTGTTATTATTTTTCTTGCTTGGTTAGCGTTTGGGTGATATAATAGAGCATACTTGTTATTACAAGTGATTATGAATCAGTAAGAAAATTGATCCAACACTTCCCAAGTATGAAGGTCTTTCTCAGTTGTAGTATTTTAAAAATTATTATTAAAAACCAAAATAAATGTAGGATTTTAAGTTTTTAAATGATTTTATTGTTAAACAAGGCTGTATAAGGTTTCATTCTATTTTTAAGGAATGTTATATTTCAGTATTTTTCAATACTTTGAATCTAAGGATTTGGCTCTCAATTGTAAAAGGCTATTATCTTCAAATGTTGCATACTAGGAATATAATATTATTTTCTTCAATAAAATAATTAGTGTTATTGAATCTACAATTTAAAATGAAAAATAATAGCTATTAAGTTTTAAAAAATTAGTATTTGATATTTAAGTGGAATGATGTATCATTTTTCATTTAAGAATTTTTATTATAGAGGATAATTTTTTATTTTGAAAATTGTAGATTTGGAAAAAGAATTACATAAAAAATATTACATTAAATATTAAGAAGTACCTCACATTTTAAATCTTTACATTTTATGTGTCCTTTGATATGATTTCTAGATTTATTTATACTTGTATTTCTAGACATTTTTTTTCAAATAATTTTTCAAAACAATTATTTTTTATTGAATTATTATTGTATGCTATATTTTATGTACCATAAATATATTTTTAATAATATTATAATTATATTTGTTTTGTTTATTTTCTATTATAATGGGTGAGTGCAATAATTATTCATAAATTTAACTTAATTTTTTTTATATAAATAATATTTTAATTCTATATAATATTTTATATTTATATAATAGATATTATTTAATCTCTCTCTCTCTCTCTCTCTCTCTCTCTCTCTCTCTCTCTCTCTCTCTCTCTCTCTCTCTCTCTCTCTCTCTAAATATATATATAGATCACCAATTTTTTTAGTTTTATATCTCTCATTTTCTCTACTTCTCCCTCTTTCTTTATATATGTATATCTCTTCCTCTCTTTTACTCCCTAAATATCTCTATATCACTCTCTATCTTTATATCTCTCTTTATCCCTCTCCATCTCTCTATCTATTTCTCTTTCTCTACCTCTCCCTCACTCTTTCTCTAGACATAATTTCCTATCTTTTCCATGCATTACTAGCCCTCGCTCTCCCTCTTTGTTGTCCCAGATATCTATGTCTATGCCTCTTTATACCAACATCTCCATTTTTATTCTTCTACCTAATCATAACTCTAATTGCATTATACTATTGGAAGGAACTTGACGCTTTGTGTCTCTTGTTATTGATGGTGGTTCTTTAATTATAATATCTACATTTGAGAATTGGGAGGCTTCTAATTAGAAAATTTAGTATGTCTTATGAGAGTCTTGGGATACGCTGCCATGTTTTTCCTATTTTGAGATACAACACTATTACATAGAGGCTAACATAGTAGTAGATGCCTTGGATAATGAAGGGTATTTTCTAGTATTAGAAGAGAAGGAATAATGTTTAGTGGAACTTGAAAAAGATCCTCTTTTAGCCAAAATTATGTAATTTTTGAAATCTGTGTACCAAAATTTCTATTTTTTTTTGTTTTCTATAGAGTTTGTGATGTTATAATTAGTTTTCATCTTTTCCAGCCCATATAGGTCAATGAATTCTAAGATTGAAATTGCTGATTTGGAAATGGGAGAAGCTGGTATTAGGGTCATTTACATTCACCCACATGGAGAAAGATCTTCATTTATGATTGTCAAAAGGTTTTGATTGCTATCAGTACTATAATTGAGGAGAATTTTTGTTTGCAAGAGTCGTACAATCTTTGTTCCCATCCTAGGAGACATTTTTATGTCCTTTCTACTTCTCATCAAATGGAAGTGCACCAGCCACACCAAATCATTTTCTTACCATTCAAGCCAAGGAATATCATCCATAGGCTCTAAATATTTCAGATGTAACAGTGGTGGGGCACTCCCATCTCCATGATGATAAGATGAAAGAGGTTCTTGTGGAGGCCCCATCTAGTCTCCAATATGGAAAGATGAAAGTGTTGCTTTCAGTAGAAATAGGATAATCCTCTTGTATCTCCTAATGAGGCACTATTTGGCTATTATATGTAATCTATTTTTAAATATCTATTTCTTTTATAGTATTATGGGTGGACAATAGTTAGATTATAATCAATCTATTGGCCTTTTTCAATTTTAGTCTTGGTTGGGCTTATTCTATTTAAATTTTGGGTGTTTTTTGGCTTTCATCTCGCAGCTTATTTCAAGTTTTATATTCTTCTATATTCATGGATAATACATATAGACAAAACTATATTTCATATTAATATAAGTATAAAACTATGTTTCATATTAATATAAGTATTCAAGCTATTATCTTTTATAGAGAAAAAGTATATGATGGTTAGCTCATTGACAACCTATTGCATGGTTTATTAATTTAACAATGATCATTTCATAATTCAATTGTTGGTAATTCCTATAAATAATTCATGTGCATTTCACTGTAACAATTTAAAATGATCTTAAAAAAAGCTTAAATAAAAAAACTGAAGTTTATTATTAATGGATTACAATTCATTTAACTATCATTGCATATAACTTACCACTTCTAGTCAATCGAGGTCCACCTTAATTACAATTTTCCCCACCAACATTTGCACATGTTTTTCTATCAATCCTCTTGAGCTTCTTGAAAAAACTAAAAGGTCTCAACCCCTTTCATGGGTGGTGTCATATCCAGGTAAATAAAATGCATTAGCGCATTCATTATATTAAAATTAAGTGTGAAATCACTTTCTATATCCTATTCAACCAGATTTCCTCATTATAAGACATCTCTTGCAATTATTTTTAAATCTCAAAATCACTTTTAATTCTTAACTAGATCTATTAGTTACCAGCAAATCTTGGATAATGTAAAATTTATTGTATCAATTATTTAAGTTGAGTATAAAAAAGTAGAAAATCTAAGATAAGGTCATTCGATCAATAAATAACACACCTAATCATAAACTACTCCATATATATACAATCGAAAGACAATTGGTCAATCCCTTGCAAATCTTCTAAATTAAGATACATACTATCATTTATATAAAATACATATTATCCTTTCACACTAAGAGATCATCAATACATAATTATGATTATTTAGAATATGTAATTCATCATCATCTTCTACAATAGCCTAAATAAATTTCTTCCACACACATAATTGTTTGATCTTGTATATATTTGGGGTAATAATCCTCTTCTCAAAAGGCCAAAAACTAGATGATTCAATCAAAGACAAGAGATTTCCACAATCCATGATAATAACAAATTAAATTTTTTTGGATTTGATTGTGTTATGAATTTTTGCATCGACATTTTGAATCACACTCCATGATCCATCATCAAGATGAGAAAATGTCCAAGAAGGAACATTGCTCATCCTGATGATGGATCACGGAGAGTGATTCGAAACGTCGATACAAAAATTCATAACACAATCAAATCCAGAAATTCTTAATTTGTTAGATGATTCAAATTAGTTCCATAGGATGCATTATCCTAGTGCATTAGGGTGGGTCCTCACACCTTCAATACTTCATATTGTTAATGTTCCTATGGTTCCTTATGGTTCTCTTTTGAGCTTTGGCCTTATCACATCAATGGTTTATGATTTTCTATCCTTGGATTGTTAGGTTTCCCTTCTAGTTTCGCAATTTGCATGTAATATTTGTCTGCTACCTCTGGAAGCTCTACCATAATTGCTCCATTTTCTTCTCCAAAGAAACATGTTCCTTCTTGGACTATTGTACACTCCATGAAAAGGAGCTAGACCCTCTCAACCCATAAATCTTGTGTTGTTTCAATGGGTCCACTCTTAGGTCCCAACTTTGATCTTCAGTAGATTGAACCGTGATAAGTGTAGGGTTGGTTCAACTTTACTATATTTTTTAGCTAACTTGGGGTAATCCTAACATTTAGTCCCCCAACAACTTGTTTTGATGGTATTTTACTAATTTGTAATGGTTTGGGGCCCTTTTCAACTTGCTTCAATAAAAAGCCATAAAATAAATGATGTTGAAATAAAATTAAAATAAATAATTATCTAAAAATTGTATTACTAATTTATCCATAAAATATTTTATTCATTGAAATAAATAATTATTACTAATTTATTTATCAAATTACATAAAGATTCAATATTTTTTTAAATTAATATTATTTAATGATTGAATAAAGAAATTTATACAAATAAATAATTTAATCACCCATAAAAGATCATTCTTCTCATTTCAATTTACTTTTGTATAGACATATGATTTCCACATTTCTGGTTATATATTGCTTATAAATCAAATGTGTGATTTTATTTTATCTATGTTTGAATCAAACTCTATAATCTATCATAAAAAGGGAAGATCAATATAAGAAAAAATGTAACTAGCTAAGTAGACAGCATCATTACATATCAGAAAATACATGTGTTATTAACATAAATGAGACATTAATTTCATTGGGTCCACTACTAGGTCCGAACTTTGAACTTCAACAGATTGAACTGTGATAAGTTTAGGTTTTGTTTAACTTTACTATGTTTTTTAAGCTACCTTGGGGTAATCCTACTATTTGGTCCCCCAACAAATTGTGTTGGTGGTATTTTTCCGATCTATAATGGTTTGGGGCCCTTTCCCACTTACTTAAATAAAAAGTCATAAAATAAATGATGTTGAAAGAAAATTAAAATAAGTAATTATCTTAAAAATTTAGTACTAATTTATTAATAAAATATTTTATTTATTAAAATAAATAATTAGTACTATTTTATTTATCGAATTACATAGCGATTCAATATTTTTTAAATTAATATTATTTAATGATTGAATAAAGAAAGTTATACAAATAAATAATAACCACCTATAAAAGATCATTCTTATCATTTCTATTTGCTATTTATATACTTATGATTTCCACATTTTACATAGCTTATAAATCAATTGTGTGATTTAATTTGATCTATAATAGAATCAAACTCTATAATGGATCATCAAAAAGACAGATAAATACAAGAAAACAAAAGGAATAGCTAAGTACAACATCATCATTACATGAGAAAATACATGTGTTATTAACATATATGAAACAATAATTTCATTTTCCTATACCAGCTTCCCAACTAAAACTGATAACAGAAAATGAAACCATCAAATCAAATAATTTGATTTTCCAGCCAACTAAAACTGATACGGGAAAATGAAATCATCGACTAAGCTTGGCAAAAAAGAAAACACGTTTCGATGGAATTAATATGCTCTAAAACGTAGAAAACACGCCTCCTGGCATTAATGCGCTCTAAAAGTTAAGAAACGCGCCTCCTGGCATTAATAACAAAACAATCTCACTAAATTAATATAAAGACTAAAGAGGGCTGGCAGCCTCTATCAAAAATCTTTCTATGCTTTGAAACTCTGCCAATAGAATGACAATGCAGACAACCGAGTTTCTCAGGGATAAAACCATTCTCATAGTGGGCGTCACGGGCTTTTTGGGAAAAGGTATGCAATGGTGGTTTCTATATTATCGTAACCTTTTAACGGGAATGTCTGCCTAGCTTATTTATTGTGTACTCTTGTAATTCAACTGGGATAAAATTTTAAGTTTTGTGGAGAAAATCCTGCGAGTGCAACCAGATGTGAGATGTATTTTTGCACTCATACGGTCTACAAATGTGGAGTCCGCTCAAGCCAAACTCCAAAGCCAGGTATAATATTATAGAACAGCTTGACTGGTAAACTCCAGCAATATAGCAGGGAAATTATTGCATGTAAGATGTTGTTTCGCTGTAGGTTCTACGCAAACAATTGTTTGGGCTTCTTCGAGAGCGTTACAAGGAAAGCTATGAAGAATTCATGGCAAGTAAGATTGTTCCTGTTGTTGGGGACGTGGCACTCAATGATCTTGGAATCGAAGAAAGCTTAAGGGACGAACTCTGTGGAAAGATCGAGATTATGGTCAATTGTGCTGCCACCACGAACTTTTATGAGAGGTTGTAAGGACTGTGATCTCGACAAGGTGCTACATCAGCTCTCCTGCCACTACAGACGACCACTCTCTTTCCCTTGGCTTCCAGTGACATTTTCCTTCAATCTTTTTTTTTTTCCTAGAAAAATGCTCCTCTCCTTCTCTACCATTCCCCCTCAAGAATTGCATCGCATTCCTTAATGCCCCCAGACCAAGGATTGTGCCCATGGTATTACCGTATATTGAAAAAAAAACCATCCTCCTAAATGAATAGCATGCTGAGATGAAGACCAGCTACCACCAGCCCCCAAGTAGGAAACAATTATTCTCTATTAACTTTCCATTTCTTCCCTAACCGTTTATTCATATCCCGAAAATTACGATATGCGAATGAAATTTAATTTTCTATAATAAATTTTAAATTCCAATTTTTTTTCATCAACAATTAAATAATCCAGTTTGTTTGGGTTATGACATCCTTCTCCCCTTAGACAATGCATCGTCCCGATGCATCAATAGGAACATATCATATGAAATAATTTAAACATATGAGGAATAATTCGTTAAATGCAATCTATCTTTTCTTTTGTTTTCACAACATTTAGGATAGTGTAAGAAAGCGAAAATCACTGAGAATTATTTTTCCTAATAGAAATATCATGACTTTGACTTGCTGAGGAATTTATGCTCTACTTTTCCATTCTCCGTGCATTCAAAATTTCAATTTATAAAATTTTCTTAAAGAAGTAACACACATATTCATCAAATCATTTTTGTAAAGATAGTGTACACACACATTTAAAGAAAGCACCAAATAAAACTTGGTTACCAAGCATCACAAACAAATTCTAGTGAGTGTGTGAATTCCATTACTACCTTCTAGTTTTTCAAGGTTAGGCTACCTCTCTCCGACAATATTCCCCTTTCTTATGATGTGTCGTTCCATCTGTTCATAGGAACAACACCAAAGCATCAATTCAAGTCATTATCATAATCAAATCAAATCTAGCATTCCCTTATTACAACGCTTTCAAAAATAAATCTGCATAATAACTTAAAATCACAACAAAGCACACACATACCTGTGCTTTCTTTACCATACCTTGGCGTCCCATTGAATTGACCACATTATTGGATGCTTCATATTAATTTCCTGTCATACTCATATGTTTACACTCACAATACTTTTAGCTCATTCATAATGTCAATACCTCAAAAGGAGAAAATATTTTAAATTTCAATATCAAGGGACAACATAATCATATAAAGATTATAATTTCTTAACTCAACTTAGATTTAGATCATAACTTGATCTCAAATTAATAAAATAAATCATTATACATACCATCTAAAACATGTGGTACGCACTAAGTGAGAAAATCAGTCATGCATGTTCTCAAATCACCTGTAAGATTAGTGAATCGAGTTTTCTATTTATGTGACCTAGGCCCTCATGCCCATCTCGTCACAATAGTACTTAGTAGAGAAATTTTAACGAAAAACATCATAACAAAAATGTTTCATCTCTAAGACAGTGTGAGTCAAATAACTGTTACATCTTAACATAAAAGCATTCATAATTTTGCTATATGGCTGTGCTTAATCCAGGCATAAGTATTTCAATACATCATGATAATTCATCATTACATAAAATCAAATACATCAAGTATGTCATACATAATGAGTATACACCAGAATAAAGACTATTAAAGTCAATTATGAAACAAGATACATAAGTTTCATCAGACAAATAGTCCCTCTATAGATCCATGTCTCATAAGCCCTCGGAAAAATGTCCCTCTATAGATCCCTGTCTCATAAGCCCTTGGACAAATGTACCTCTATAGATCCTTGTCTCATAAGCCCTCAAACAATTGTCCATTAGCTATCTCGAGACGGGAATGTGGCTCAGGCATTTCTCTACCCAACCATAAAGCCTTACACTTCCTTGGGATTCTACCTCCTCGCAAAATTCCCAACCTTGCAGCCTATAAAAATACAAAAGGCAGGGGGTATCTGGTGCGCCGCAAAACTAACTACAAAGCACATATGCCTAATGTAGAACATAATCATGGATGTGGTAGGGAGATGAAACACAGGCAACATATTTAAGGAGACATATGCAAACAACTTTGGCCAAAGTATTTTATTACCAGATTTCTACTGGCAAGTAGAGTGAAAAAGGAAACATCACTTCTACCCTTCCCTATTTTTCCCACATTCAGCACACCTCTCCAGAAGGAAAGCTTTCCAATTCTGATACTTAGTATGTAAAATGATGCAACTCATGCATATCATAAAATTTATTTTCATGCAATAATGCATTAAACAAATACGTGGAAAGCACGCAACAAGTCAACTAGTTAAAAGGATCATGCCTTTCATCATGAACAATATCATTCATCTTAGGCAAACACATAATTTGAGCCATCTGGCCAAGTAGAACATAATACATAGGAAGGAGTTATTGACCATTCCGTCAAGAACACCAATAGTGTATTAACACAAAATAATTCTAGTCCATTTTTCATCAAGAGATGCCGACCTACTTGTCAAACATCGAGTGCATCAAAATAATACATCAAGTTCAAATACCTCAAATATAATTTCACACAATTACTCATGCATAATTACCCATGTGCTGGTAATACTATACTAGGGTCATAAAATGTACCCTTCTCATGGAATCCTTCATCTCAAGAATATCCATGCATTGCTCCTCATAGTATCAAAAAATCACATCAAGCATATTCATCAATGCTAGTTATTTCAAATAAGAATGGTATGTTCTTTGCAATCTACTCCCTTATACATTCTATCAATGTCCCACATTGAACATGATAGAGAACATCACTTCACATCACAAGACTAGCAACATAAAATACACATCCTAGCCACCTCAAGGTCATAAGAAATCTCATTTCCAAAGTTCACAAATTTCAACTCAAAATCACAAAGATGAGAAAAATCAATTGAAATATATGTGAACAAGAACCATACTTGATAAATACACAAAATTTGGTGGCTAGACAGTAACAAGAAACTTAAAAATACAAGCTAGTCCTTCATCACTTCCAATTTCATCAAGGCTGAAAATAACATAACCAATTGAAAACCAAGCCACATATACAGAGTGACTAACACTAGCCACAAGGAGGGAGTAGAAGTTACACGATACCTTGCGTCCAAGGTGCGCTTATTAACATGATCAACACTAAAAAAAATATACATCCCAAAGATTACATTACTATATAGTAACACATGCCATTGGTTGAAGCAACATAACAGTGATAATTCTCTCTATTTTCTTTTTTTTTATATCTTTACAACATGCAATTACTTTTGCAAAATTTCATGTTTTTACTATACATGACATGTTAGGTTCTTTTCCCAAGAATCTCCAGAAGATCTAGTTCTATAATATTTTTCTCAAATAACCTATCTCGTCATTTCATTTTCTTCCCTTTGCATCACACATGCAAAATGTACCATTGCACAATATTGTACATACACATATATATACTATTTTCATTCATTCTAGCCTCAATCTTTGGCATGAATATACATATCCCTAGTGTAAAAGTCGATCATCAATTAATTGCACTGATAAATCATGGATACTTATTGCCTTTCTTGCTTCTCACATGTAGAGAAATAGACATTTAACCTTAAATGCATTACTCGTGCACCATAGTCCCAATTTGAGCAAACACAATTACACAAATCAAAAGTACACCATTTTCAAGCACATTAGAATTATTTCCATATTTATAGTTTAGGGAGAAATCAAGGACAACTAAGAAGCCTCTCACACACACACACGAGGTAATGCCCTAAAAGTGATTGTTTTCACTTGCATAACTCAACGCAAGAGTCATCCTTTCCTTTTTGTCAGGAGAACCATAACTAGGAGTCTCAATGATCAAAACATAGGATTATCACTAATGTACATAGACTGAGAATTAGTTGACTTACACAAATTATGAGACTAAGGGTCACAACTAAGCATAGCGAACTCAAGGCCCTAGAGTGGAACCCAGAGCTCTGATACCATATGTAAGGACTGCGACCTCGACAAGGTGCCACATCAGCAATATCCACAAGACAAGAGAGAGTCGGTCAACATAGTCAAATGTCGAACCCACATATTGACAACCAAATAATTTCCATTAAAAAAAATAGTGAAAAGGTACACGGTTTAAGAAACTTGTCAAAAACACCCAATACATCATATGTCATAAAACATTAAAGACATAACAGAATTTGACCATCTTGTCGAATTAACAAAAGCAGAAGAGTGACTTCGACCAATCTGTCGAAGTGCAATAAACATAAGATCTTAACAGAGATTTACATTATTTATCGACCGATTGCCATAAGAGTGGAATATAAATACAATAGACCAATGGTCAATACAAGGATCCATAATACGCTATTCATGATAACCTTCCTGATAGGAGCTCTAGAGACCTGCTACACAGAAAACATGAGGGCAAGAATATTGTAGGAGTGCGTTTATACCCTACCATGAAGCAATTACGCTTCCCCAGAATCTTTCCTGACATGAAAGATACCTAGCCCAAATCGAGGTAGTCTAAACAAGCAAAACTGAGAGGAATAATGGAATTGGTGCATATAAACTTACAAACTTAATATAATGAAATTAAAGCATTCCAATGCCTTAGCAAAGAAAACATCCTTCTTTGAGTAGTCTAATCATACGCAAGTTCTTATTTCCATCTCATATAGAACAACACGAGATTATTCTAAAAACATAATCGTTCAATCAATGTTACAATAGAGAATTACCGAAACTCATGAAGCATCATACTCTTTGTCTTTTAATTACACATATAACTATATCAAAGAATCAAAAACATTTCTCTTATAGAAATAATCCTTTCATTACTAAAATAGGACAATCAAACAGAGTTCATGGAATCCAAATGCAAATCCACAACTATACTCATAGTCATGCAGAAGTTATCATATTCCTAACAAAAGCTAACAAAGCAATCATGTTGCCCAAGAATAGTTATACAATAGAAAACATCACCCTTCTAACATCAGTACATATCACCCCAAGTTTTCAATTCCAACTCATATAGAAAAATCAAAGATAACTCAAGAAGTTCATCTATGCATTTAGTGTGTTTTTTAAAAAAAGGGGGTTTTTGACTCACAACACTTTGGAAAAGCCTATGTGCTTTAAAAACATAATAAGGAGTAACAAAGATTCTAGAATCTAAATAATCATCAGAGAGTTCTTAAATGTGTGACAGTCAGATGTAAGAAATGGTTACTCTCTTATACAATAACTCAAAAGAAGGTTCTATCCGACAAACAATTTTATTAATTACAGTGAGGCTTAGCGCCACTTGCTAATGCCAACACTCTTTTCTTCACAAGAAAAAGAAATAACGCATAATGTCTTACAAATACCAAAATAATATACTCAGTCTTCTTATGCATAAAATGCACAAATTCTTCCTTTAAATATTTAAAAAAATGTAAAAATATAAAGGTAGACATTGGATGTTGTTGACCATTTGCAACTCAGTGCTTAGTTAAGCGTAGGGTGTTATCTCTCTTGATTCCAGTAATAAATAAAGAACACATCTACTGAGGGAATCTACAAACTTAGATGATACACGGTTTCGCGTGATACACCGCTTAGTCAAACACAGTGGAACGAATTGCACAGGATAATATAATTACACTGATTTAAGCTGTGAAGACAAGATATCTATGCACAAACAGATTTGGTAACAAGGTTTCAAAACTTCTCGAGTATTGCAATCAGTAGTGGTAAACCGCAATTTCACACAAATCGTGAGAAACAGTATTATATTTCAATAACATAAATGCGATGAACATATAAAATGAACACTCAGCAATCATTTCTATCTATTGGAAAGTAGAGTGACTTATTCAAGACATCCATGGTTCCATTCCTTAATCCAAAACCAAAAACCAAAGAATAAAAGATGCACTGTAAAAACTAAACGTTATGTAGCGCAGGCAAACTGAAGATGACGCATCATTGATTCAAAGCTTTCTAACAGGAATCTGCCAAAATTCCAATGGCGAAATTGATAAAACCAAAAACCAATTAAATTAAAAAGGAATCGTTCCCAGCTACCGCGAGCAAAGAAGAAGTAGCGGCTCGCGCAGGGAAGTAAGGAAAAGATGCCACCCAAAAGACAATCGTTTTAAGCCATTCTTTGTTAAGAAAGGGCGTAAAAAGAGACACGGAGACTTAACTCTGTCGCAGAAACAGTTTTACATATTAGAAGGATATGATCCGCCATACTTAACAAAACATGCTCATCGATGGGAGGGTTCTTGTCTCATGATTGGACAATACCATCGAAAAACAGAATGAAACCCATCGGAGGAGGCCAGTCAACAAGGTTTGAGATAAACAATGAACCTAGCTTACTTAGTTGTATGCATAAAACATAGTAAGGAGTGGGGAATAAGATAAGAGAGAAACTTACAGCGCCAATGTACTAGCATTTAATAAAACCCATACTCATGGCCGTGTACAAATATGCATGTTGAGGGCTTTGAGTAGGAACATAAATATATACCAACAACAAACAACTCCAAGAACTTAAAACCGCGATAATAGCTTAGGACAATCCTAACTGCGGTTTCCCATGTCTACAGTCCAACAACACTAACCTCTTCTATCATTCAATACTAAACACATCTATGCCTTTCTTATTTAAAAGAAAAAAAAACAGAGAACATTTTCTCATTTAAGTTACGTTTTCTACAGCAGTTGATTTTTAAGTCACGAGGAAGGAACCTGGAGTTTGCGTGTTTGAGCAGATTCAAGTCTTCTTTTTCCCAAAATCACGTTGAGTCCAATCCTGCTGCTCTTCCCAATCACCTCTGTCCGGTCTCCCCAAATCAAGAATACTCTACTCCCTTTCTCCCTGGTATTTCGAAACCCGCAGTTGAGATGGTAGCTCTCCTGCCACTACAGACGACCACTCTCTTTCCCTTGGCTTCCAGCGACGTTTTCCTTCAATCTTTTTTTTTTTCCCAGAAAAATGCTCCTCTCCTTCTCTACCGTTCCCCCTCAAGAATCGCATCGCATTCCTTAATGCCCCCAGACCAAGGATTGTCGAAAAAAAAACCATCCTCCTAAATGAATAGCATGCTGAGATGAAGACCAGCTACCACCAGCCCCCAAGTAGGAAACGGTTATTCTCTATTAACTTTCCATTTCTTCCCTAACCGTTTATTCATATCCCGAAAATTACGATATGCGAATGAAATTTAACTTTCTATAATAAATTTTATATTCCAATTTTTTTTTCATCAACAATTAAATAATCCAGTTTTTTTGGGTTATGACAGAGGTCTGAGATACACATATAATTAATTACATGGAAACTTGAGGTCCATTGTGCGGTAACTCTTATGAATTTTTTCTGTGTGAAATGGCTTTTTAATTTGCAGGTATGATATTGCCATGAAAGTAAATGCATTGGGGAGTAAGAACGTCGTCAACTTTGGTAAACGTTGCTGCAACCTTCAACTTCTCTGCCACATCTCAACCGGTGATTTCTAAGATATGATTGGTAGTGCGATTATCGGTTGATATGATCAATGAATATTAATATACTTACACGATGAGATTTCATATTCAATGGTTACTTAATTCTCTTTTTCGTTGATCTCTACGCATGTCAATGTTGGGAACACGAGCGCGGTCTGAGAAGTGATTGTAAGGATGGGAGAAAGGGTTTCATACAACAGTGGAGAAATATCGCTACCTCAGATAGAAGCCGAATGCAAATTAATAGAGCAGACAATGAGAGAAGTCAAGAATTTCTTAGATGAAGCATGGTCGGATGAAAAGGAGTCCAAATGTATGAAGGAATTTGGGGCACAAAGCTATATGCGTTTTCCTTGTATTTGAAGATTCTACATTACTTGAATGATTAGCGAAGAAAGGCTTGAACTTACGAATTTGAACATGGCGTAGAAATTTCGATGGCCAAATGCTTATGTTTTCACAAAAGCAGTTGGAGAGTTGATGGTCGATTATTTCAGGGAAGATATACCAACTGTTATCATTTGTCCTACAATAATCGAGAGCAGCTTAAAAGAGCCATTTCTGGGATGAATCGAAGGCAACAGGTAAACAAGATAGCTAGATGTTCTAGACAGAAATCAATTGTTTCCTTTCTAAAATCGAACAGATTGAATAGATTGATCTTTCTTATACATATCACTACAGGATAATGGACCCTATACTAGCAGGCTATGGAAAAAAAGGAAGAATCTCATTCTTCCCGGCAGATCCCCAGTTCATATTGGATGTAGTATGTTAAACACTGACCATTATTTTTAATCCTAGTGATCTTACTCTTCTTCTGAGGTGAACTAATTTGCAAGTAGAAATTATTGAATAATTTAACATTTTATTATTTTTTCTTGGATGATATAGATTCCAGTGGATATGGTTGTAAATTGCATGATAACATCTATTGCGAGGAATGCTTCACAGTCAGGTCTATTCATATATCATGTAGGTTCCTCCCATGCAAACCCATTAAAGGGCACTCAAAGTCGTGATTATTGGTATAACTACTTTTTGACACATCCTTGCACATCTGAAAATGGAAGGATTGTCAGAGTGAAGAAACTACGCCATATAGAAAGCATGGGGAGATTTAATTTCTACATTACTCTCTATTACCTAATTCCTCTCCAGGTAATAAAACTTTATCTTACATTCCATTGTATGTTTCCATTGTCTTGACCGAGACATGAAATAAATATTGCAGATACTTTATCTTGTGGATAATTTTTTCCTGGGCTACTTTAGGCTCCAACCGCTCTACACTACTCTTCTTGAGAAATACAGATTTCTAGTGAAGCTTTCCCACATCTATGAACCCTTCCTTTTCTTCAAGGGAAAGTAAGTCACCAACTAACTTCTCTTAATTCTCACATTTAAACTATTTATTTGAATGCCCTTACTGTGAAATTTGAATCTCTGGGGCTTCATGACTGATAGGTTTGACACCTCAAATATGAAAGATTTGTGGAATGAAATGCCTACGAGTGATCAGGAGAATTTTAACAGTGACGTCAAGAGCATAAATTGGAAACACTATCTTCTCAATTGTCATATTCCTGGGCTTCTCACTTATGCTACGCAAGGATCAAAATAGGACTTTTCCTTTCTATTAATATGTTAGCATGCTATGGCATGTTAATAAATACAATATTATTATAAGTTTCAACGTTACAATTTTTAATGTGTATCATTCATAAGTTAAATAAGGTGGCTGAAAATAACAGTTAGCAAATGATAAGAATTTGTGTTAGATTTAAATGTTATTAGTCCCTGCCGTTAAGGCAGAGACTAATGTTTTCGATTGCAAGTTCAGCATTAGTTTGCTCCGCAGGAATAGTGCAACATTCGCTAAACATATGGTTTGAGCAAATTTTGTTATTAAAGTGACGTTAAAAATTTTAGTTTCTTTTTTTCCATTGGCTGCGGGCCTTTTTCCTTGGTAGTATTTTTTTTTCTTTTCTTCATTGAAATATTAGAGAAAATGTGGGCGGGCGTTTACAAGCCTAGACAGGTGCCATTTTTAGAGACGTCCACACGGCCGGCATGTTTTGCACAGGGGCTTAGAGATTTTCGTCCATGCATTCCTCTAGTCTGATGTATTGGTATGGGTATCCACCCGTTTGCTTGCATGTTTTGAGGTGGACGTTAACGGAAGAGTATACTGCATGGTTTTGTGTGACATTGGTAGATTAAAATGCAAAGTTCACTGTTCACGAAGTCTAATCTTGTAAGAATCTGTAATATGTATATGCATGACGCTCACAGTTGTTTTGTTCTGCAGGTGTTCAGCAAACTGTAATGGCTGAAAGATTTTAGTTTCCAGGTCTTTAAATGGTTTTTGTAATCCTGCCTGAAATGAATTGCTGAAAGATTTTCATTTTCCATGTCATTAAATAAGTTTCCAGTCTTGCTTGAAATGATTTTCATTTTCCATGTCATTAAATAAGTTTCCAGCGTTGCTTGAAATGATATATTTACCAGACTTGTGGTTAATCATTTGGAGCTTTTTTTACAGCATCCGCACTGGGCGTTAAAAAGTAGTTCCATCATATCTGGATGACAGCCTCACCTCAGATGATTTGCTTACATGAGGAAGTTTCGCCTCAATTGACTCTGGCTACGTCAATATGACTTCAGAGAGCGAAGTAGGCATAAATAAGTTTTTTATTATGCATTTCCATTTATGCTGAAGAATGATTATAATACCAGTGTGTAATGTGGGTCATTTGTTGTTTGGGCTTACAGCTTTTATATTGTGGATTTTGTGCATGATGTGATAGCATTGTGGAAGCAAGTGCAGTATTTCAGGCAATATAAATCTTAAATAACAAACATTGTTGGGGAAGAGCCATGTGCTTTACTACTTGGCTGCAGGGACTGCTGATTGGGGCGTTAGTTATTTATTGAATATAGGAAATGTTAGAAATAAACGCGCTATGTACTACACAATTCCTCAGTATACAAATATTCTTAATAGGAGTGGTAATGGCACCATTACAATGAGATCTAGAAACCCTAATCCTACTATATTTTGTTTCATTCAATTGTTTTTATTGGTCTCATTTAATTCATTTCTTGATGTTACTGTCATGATTTGGACCGATGTTGATGAATTTGTGGATTTTTCGAGTTTGAGATCTAGTTCTATCAATCTGGATAAGGATGGCAGTTATTTCACTTCAGAAGTCCTGAACTTTTAATTTGTGGGGCTTGTGTTTAATTTGCATTTATGTGGCGCTGGTTGATGAATTTATTTTGTATTACTTTTTGAGTGGTAGAGCATTTATGAATGACATTACAATATTAGGAGCTTTAGAAAAACTTTTATACGTTAAGAATCGTTTGTTCCTTTGAGTGCAGCACGGACCACAAAATTATTTGTCTGGTCCCTTGTTCCTTAATTCTAGCTGATTATGGGATTATCCTTGAGCATCCTTGATGATTCCTCCAATTCTTTCCCACCAAATCTTGCAAAATAGCTGGGAACAATTTTACAGTGCCATTGAAAGTAACTACAACTTTCTTTTGCATAAGTATTTGCAGGCTGTCCAAAAGCTTAAAAAAAACTCCATACTGAACATTTAGCTCATGTGAAACTATTGGTTTGACACTGATTAGATTTTGCTGGAGCCTATCCCTATTTCAAACTATTAACCAAAAGAAACTTTCAAACCCATCCTGAGATAGGTTGCAAATACAAGGCCAAGGAACAATGTGCTTCATTCAAGTTCCTCGTTTCGCAAAATATATATATATATATATATATATATAGGAGGGTTCCATCATTTCCTTAATGATGCCTCATCCCAAATGTTCTCACTGTCTGAAGCTAATAGTTGAAGTAAGTATCAAATCTAATTTTGTGATGTCAATAGTTGAAGTAAGTGTCATCTAATTTTGTAATGAAAGCATTAATGAAATGGACACATTTCGTTACTATCATCTTGTCATATCACCTCACAAAAGATGTATGCTTATGTAACTGGATGAGGCTCAGCATAAATCTCAACATGTGGCAACTTGTTCGTTTGTCTAGATGAAAATGAATAATCCCACTTTAACACAACGATTACAATCTGCCTATTTTAAACAATAGGCAGGGACTCCAGCTGCGCAGATCTTTGTTATGTTTTAAATATTTAATTAACTTCTTAGTATTTATATAAAGATTATCTTCTTTTATCTAAATAAATAAAACATAAATCTAAGATAATTTGGGATTTAGATCTTAGTTTTTTTATTTATTAATAAAAATATTTTTATCATTCTAATTTTCTTAGAATGTTGGGAAATTCCAATATGAATTTAAATCTAGTACTTTGATGACTTCAGAATTTATTGATATATAAGATGGGTAAACAGAATAATAAATTGAATTATAATAAATAATAATTATAATAATTATTGATAAATTTAATGAACAAATAATTATAATATCTATTTTTCCAAGACTAAACAATAATTCATCAAATCCTAGACTCTCTCGCACCCAATTTTTTTTTTATCTTAGGAAGACATTCCTTTCTTCTTAGTACAAACTTTCTCAAAGAATTGACATAGCAGACCTTTCGCCCTCTAATTTTTCCTTACCAATGGTGTTAAAGATTTTAAAAATAGATTACCGCCAACCAATGGTGCTAAAAAAATCACAAGACAAATTTATTCTTGATCATAGAAGCCTTTGAAGAGATATGTTATTCCTTAATCAAGTTGTCTTCCTCTCGAGAAATGGTCTCCGCACATAATATCAGTTGGTGAAATAGAAAAAAAAATTATATCCTTGTTTAGTCAGTATTTAAACAAGAAACAATAACCTACTCTTAAATTGAATGCAGTTCATACTTCTAAATTCCCATAAATGACTTTCTAATTTTGGTTTTGTTCACAAGGCTCCAAAAAACAATCTGGAATTGGGCACCCACATGCTTATAAATACTTATAACTCATACATGGAATTTTTAGTGTTGGGTTGGTACTGTAAATAATTCATGACACACCTAGAATTATAGGTACGAGAACTTTTCCAAACCATAAAGGAATCTGTAAAATTTTAAAGCATTGGGAGTACAAGTCTTGACTAACATAAACCAGAGCTGCATAAAGTAGGAGTCCTTCCATTTGTATAAAATTGGAACTATAATAGAGGAAGGTGTGCTCCATAATACAATTGTATTAGTATTGGTGGATTTTTGGGTTCCCCACCAACAATGTAAATAGTTGTATGTGGATGATAGCAAAATTCCAATTTCTGCCTTCGAATCCACAAATAAAATATGACATGTGAAACATACTCAATTTGGATAAGTAACACACCAGATCTTGGATTTTAATGAAAATATCACCAACCAAATGAATATTCTCAATAAATGCTCAAAATATTTTTTTCGAGAGATGATAATCTCTATGATTTCTCTATGATTAAAGATGATCTTTCCATGATAATTAATTATGTCATGTACTCAGTACCATTCAAAATAAATGATTCTTTAAATGTGGGTTAGGAATTTCTTATAAGATCATGAACCAAATATTGATCGAGTTAAATTGATTCCACATTCATTGATACATATAATAAACTATATGCTGTAGTTAAAATATATAAAATCTTGAATCTTCTTTCGTATTCAATTAGAATTTAAAAGAGTAGAAGACAACATGTCAAATGTTATAGGAAGTTGTATAATTTATCTATAATTTAAGTTACAAAATTTGGAAAAAAGGATAAAGACAATTAGATTATAGGTCTTATTATCATCTTCTTCCAGTCTAATTTTTTTTGCTTTGATGTATTTATGGTCCTTAAAAATCAATTGCAATTCTTTATTGTTTATTGTTTATTGGGTATAGGCATGTATTTATGGTCCTTAAAAATCAATTGCAATTCTTTATTGTTTATTGGGTGTAGGCATGTGGTCTGTATAAAAAGGACATGGAGGGTTTTCATTTAATCAAGTGTTAACATCCATCAAATTGCTTCCTCCATCATAAAAATTATTAACACAAGTTCATATCATAATGCTCCTAGTTTGATTTGCAGATCTTCATGAAGATAAAAATTACTTATTTGATAAGTTATTACTTAAAACATTGAACTCACTTAAGATCAACCTTCCTAATTCAATAGGATTCTTTCCTGAAGCTCATTGTCAGATAGATTAATAGATGTTAGAAAGGGCAAGGAGATCCATCTTTGTGGACTTGTACTACTCAATTCATTGTTGGCTAGATTGGACCATGTAGCTTCTACAACAACATTATATGCTTGAGGGTTCCTTTCAAGATATGATTATGCTCAAGGATTTAATTAACCTTTGTTACCTTGACCTAATTTATTATTAGTTAGAATAGTGTCATATGTATTTTGATTACTGAAATAATATTCTAAGCTTTGCTACTTTATTTGAAGAAAAATAAATAATTAATATGTATGTTCGTCATAGCCAAAAATATAAAGGTAATATCATGCAACAATATTTAATAGATAGACATTAATATTACTAATGTGTACAAATAAATTTAACGATTAATAATGAGAGAAGTCAGATATCTGGTACATAGGCACACATAGAGGATCAAGTTAGGTCTCAGCTTTCCAGGCAAAGAAGCACTCAAGAAGGACAATGATTCTTACTCAGAACCCCACATACCTTTACGATATGAAACACATACCTCACAACATGAAAGTAACACAACCCTTACCATGACGCTCCTAGGTGTACATTGTACCCTGAGTTGGACACACACTTTGTGCCCCTTTTCCAATGCCCAATTCCCAATGAAAAACCAAGACCCTAGTTGTTAATTATAGTGTACCTAGTATATAAATATCATTTCCTTCTTCTTTTCTTTCATTTATTTTTTCCTATCACGTGTCCCTCTTCTCTATTAATCCACATACTTAAATAATTTCTCACGACTGGTTAAAAAAGTCACACCCTTTCATAACAATAAAAATTTGTCTTAATTAATTACATTTATTTTAAATCTTAAATTACAATTTATTTTCAAGGGAAAAATTCTCGTAACATTTCTCCTGCTCTAATTCAGCTACTATCCTCAAGAGCACGGGGAATCTTTGTACCAAAGTACATAAAATAAAGTTAGTTAAATAAATTTGGATATTGTGCTCTAATAAAATCATCTTTTTCCCAAGTGGCACTATGATTAGTACAATGATTCCATTTAGCCTTAACTTCTTCTATAATTCTATTCCTCAAAGTTCTAGATCTTTTGTCAATTATTAGCGTAGGTTTAATTTTAAATTCACAAGAAGGCTCAATAGAAATACGTTTCCAATCAATAACATGATCCGCACTATGAAAATGCTTCTTAAATAAGCTTACATGAAACACATTATGAATTTGCAATCAAGGTGGTAAGGCAAGTCGATAGGAAACACCACCTACCTTTTCTAAAATTTTGAAAGGTTCACAAAAATGAGGAGCTATTTTGGAATATTTACCCAATTTTTATGAACTCCTTTAGGTTTTACTCTTAGAAAAAGTTGGTCACCTACATCAAAATGACGAATAGTTCTTTTCAAATTAGTCCAACTTTTGTATGGGTAATACCACAATAGTGGGTTACACTTTTCAGGAGGAAGGAATTCATCCCGAAAAGGGTGACCCACTAAAACAACTTCATTACTTTCGATCGAAAATGTTAAAAACTTTAGATTGAAAGTGACTAACTTTCGATCGAAAGTACCTAGTTACTTTCGATCGAAAGTAACTAGGTTTTGTTTTAGCGGAATAAAACCCGCCGAAACAGTCATTGTGACTGTTTTGGCTGGGTTGAAAGTGACTGTTTTGGCTGGCTTCCATTTTATCAAACATCAATAAATCAGGTTTTTTACATTTCTAATTTCCATATTTTATTGTTTTATAATATATATTGTTTGTATATATGCATTTTAATGTTTTTTAATATATATTGTTTGTAAATATGTGTATATATGCATGTATATGTGTATATATACATGTATATGTGTATATATACATGTATATGTGTATATATGCATGTATATATGCATATATACATGTATATATGTGTATATATGCATGTATATGTGCATATATGCATGTATATATGCATATATGTATATATATATGTATATATACATGTATATGCATGTATATATGTATATATGTGTATATATATGTATATATACATGTATATATGTATATATGCATGTATATATGTGTATATGCATGTATATATATGTATATATGCATGTATATATATGTATATATGCATGTATATATGCATGTATATATGTATATATGCATATATGTGTATATATGTATATATACATGTATATATGTATATATGCATGTATATATGTGTAGCATATATATATATATATATATATATATATA
>MU224554.1:3250370-3319854 GCA_018584345.1 Thuja plicata
CATATATGTTGGGAGTCTTCAGAAGGACATGGAGGTGTATTGAAGGATTAAGGATAATCAAAATCAATGAACAATCAGAGATTGTATTCATGATTTTGAACAAGAAATAAGAGTAAAAGAAAGATGGATGGATGTTCTGAATGATGTTCAAGGTTGATTCAGAAGCCAATAAGTGATTGGTTGGGGTATGAGTCTATGTATAAGTTCATCATTGGTTGAATTGAGTCCAAGGATGGAGGGCGGGAGTTCAAATCAATTTGAGTCATGATGGCTAGACAAGGAAGTCAATTCCTTGAGTTGAATTACATTAGAAAAAATTATTTGACCATAAAGAAATAGAAAACAAACATACTCTAAGTTACCACCATAAAAATTATTAAGATATGATATTTTCAAAATAACATAGTATTCTATTTTAGGAATATTTATAAAACATTACCTCAAGTGTTTGAGCTACCCGTCTATGTGTACTATAAAGAGCACTCCTTGGTGTGCTTGTACCACCAGCTGCACCCTGCAATGCATATTATTCATGTATCAATTTAGATTCTTTAATAAATCAAATTTTTTTTACTTTTAACAGATTTAGGTAATTAATTAAAATAACATGTCAAAACACACATTTAAACAAACCTGTGTCAGCTCTGATGAATACACCATCAACAACAGATCATCTGTGAGGGCCACATGCTCAGTAGTGGATGCCTAACATCTTCTACCACAATATACACATGAATGGGATTTTGAACCATCCACACTTGCCTAGCTATGTACCCCATCACATATACCATTACAACTGATACAGATATGCTCAATGGGCTAGGCTGACCCTGCAAATGTATCTGATGATAATGGATCTCGCATGGGATGAGATGATCCTAATGGTGCATCTGATGGTGATTGAACTAGCATAGGATGGGATGATCCTAATGGCACATCTGACGAAGATGGAGGTGGCACTAATCCATCCTCTCCAACTAACTGACTGCCATGCTGGATAATGACATCAGTCAATGATGCAGCTGCATGAAGAGTCTATATATCCATAGAATCCTTCACCACTACTTGGACCACAACATGAATGAGGGGTTTTCTCATAGTACACCTCCTCTCTTGTGAGCGGGTAATCCTATGTTCCCCGGGTCTATCCTGCACAGAGCCTCTCCCTCTACCCTAGAACTCACAAAAGTCAAAGTAATTCCACTTCTCGCCAATGATAAACTCATGGTATAGCTTCCTCAAAAAATATAAAGGAACCTCATTATTATTACAAAGTGGTTGGTCAAATACCTTGTACCACCTATCCTAAAAATTTGATTTCATCCCCCTATGAACACACCAATGTATAGGAAATCATTTTGTATTAACTTCTAGGGAATTGCTAGTATTAGGATTGGTGAAAAGGGCACATATGTCACGTTTTTCTATGCCATTTATTTTCACATCCTCATAGGATAAACCATCAGTATAAATTGTACGAAACCTATCCCTCCATGAACCCCATTTTGTCACCTCTTGGGACACCTCATTTGCACTATTGGACATTTTTTTCTAATGTAGTGGCGAGGGTAGAGTGATGCTAAAGACTGGAAGCCTTCGACCTATTGACAAATATATTAAATTTGTGCACTATTTTTGTTAAGGCATTGCACAAGGTCTTCTTGTGATGTATCTACATGACCTAACAACATATGTGGAGGGCATATGGGTGGCGATGGTTGTGGAGGAGGGCAATTTTGCAGAGGTTTTATGGGTGGAGATTGTGGTTGAGGGTTTATGGGTGGCGAGGGTTGTTGAGGGTTTACAGGTGGTGATGATGGTGCTTCTACAGGTGGTGGTCTTTCATTTTGTTTTCATCTTTTTGGGTTGTTTGATGAATCTGGAATGAAATTAATAAAAGGAAATAAAAAAAATAAAATAACCTAATTTCATTATAATTACAAAAAAAACAACAAAAACAAACAAACTTACTTTTGTTACGGGGCGCCATTGGTTGAAAATCTTGATTAAATGGTGTTTTGTGCAAAACACGATCAGGTTATGCTACTATTTAACCTCCTCCACACTTCTGCTCCATAGTTTAGGCATTAAAAGATGGCCTAAGCCATAGGCTATTTTGTTTTTTTTATGTTTCTCATAATCCGACCGGGTTATGAGAAATATCTCATAACCCGATCAGGTTATTAGAAACTCAATGAGTCTCATAACCCGATTAGGTTATGATAAATTCCTCATAACCCGATCGGGTTATGAGAAATTCCTCATAACCCGATCAGGTTTGGGGCACACACATTTTTTTATAATATATTCTAGGCTTGGTTTACCAAGCCTAGAACAATTTTAAATTTTTAATAACCCGATCGGGTTATTGAAAATTTGAAATTTTTTTAAAGGTGTGTCCACTTTTTTGGTCCACAACTTGGTGCACATACCCACTTTACTATTTTAAATTGCACATATGCAATTCTAGATTTATCGGTATACTCTACATATTTACTGTGTTTCGGTAAATAGTTAACTGCTTATCGGTAATCATACAGAAGAGAGATTAGCAAAGCAATCCGACAAGTAAAAAATTGATTAAAGTATTTCAAGGCATACATCTTGTAGGACAAAAGATAACTTAAGACATAATTAGTGGTTATAATTTTTAAGTGTTGATTTAAGGATTAATTTTTAATGCCACTGATTCACCCCCTCTCTAAGTTATTACTAACAATTGGTATCAGAGCTTGTGTGCATAGAAGGAAGGTTTCAAGACCTAAGCTAAATATCACAAGATGAACAGATGAGATGTGCCCAAGTTGAACAAAGATAATTTTGCTTCATGGTAGAGTAGAATAAGACAACTTATTAGGTATTGGTAATGATGTTACTCAATACTTAGATAATGAATATGTGTTTCTCACAAGAGCACCAACGGTTGAAAAATTGAGAGAGAAGCATGAGAACAATTGCATGATGATAGAGCTTGCTTCCTCACTCTCCGATGTTAAATTTGAAGATATCAAAACCTGCAAGACTGCAAAGCAGATGTGGGACAAATTGATGCTTGTACATGGTGGTGAAAAAAATGTGAGAGCCAAGGCAGAAAGTCTTAGAGGAAATTTTGATGATCTCAAAATGAAAGAAGGTGAAAACATCACTCAGTACAACATAAGAATCAAAGAGGTAGTCAATTCTATCTGAGGAGTTGGAGGTGTACTAGAGGAAGATACAATGGTAAGTAAAATTCTAAGAACCTTACTGCCTACTTATGCTATTAGAGTATCTACAATTCAAGAAATGAGAGCAGTAGAAAATAGCAATGTTACTCTAGACAGTTTGATTGGAAGACTGATTTTATCTGAGATGAACAACTTTGATAACAGTGTCTTACCAAACATAGAGTCTGCATTCAAAACTTCTATGAGAATAAGTAAATCAAGTCATAAAAACACTATGAGAAAAGATAGTGATAGTGAAAGTGAAGAAGATGATCTTGATGAAATTGAAGTACTTATGGCTAGAATAATGCAAAGAGGAAAAGGTAAATACAAAGGTAAATTACCACTTGTGTGTTATAATTGTAAAGAGATTGGACACTTTGCTACAAGATGTACTAACATAAGAAAAGATGATAGAAGTAATGATAGATCATTTGAAAAGAAGTATGACAGAGGTGGTTACAGAAGCTACCAACAATCAGAAAGAAAAGATACCCGAGACTACAAGGACAGAGGAAAGAAGGCCAATTACCTAGAAAAATGCAAAGATGATGATACTGACACCGAATTTGATGAAGACATCGAGATGGTATTTGTGGCAGTAAAAGATGATTCAGATGATGTTGAAGAAAGGTATGTAGAAACTACACTCATATATAAGGTTAGTAAAAATGATGTCTGGATCATAGATAGTGGTTGTACTCACCATATAACCGGTGATAAGCAAAATTTTGAGACTTTTGAATACTATAAAGGTGGTTCAATAAGAATGGCTAATGACACACCTTGTCCAGTTGAAGGTAGAGGTACTATAATGTTGAATAACCAGATAAAATGTGAAAATTATTTTGGGTAAATGGATTGAATTATAATCTATTAAGTGTTTCTTAGTTGAATAATTTAGGTTAGAGTGTAGCATTTGAAAATAAGAAGGCAAAGATCTTCAATAAATCAGGAAATCTAATTGGTACCGGTGAACAGACAAAAGGTAACTTATTCTATCTGAATCATACTGACACCACTTGTTTGATTGCTACAAACAAAGACATATGGCTGTGGCACAAAATATTGTGTCATGTGAACTTTGACAACATGATAAATATTAGCAAAAAGAGAAATTTTAGAGGTTTACCGACGATGACCAAGCCTGACAACATCATGTGTAAGAATTGTCAAAAAGGTATGATGACAAAGTCTAGTTTCAAAAGAAAAACCCATACATCTGATGTAATTCTAGAATTAGTACATGCTTATTTATGTGGACCTATGAGGACAAAGAGTTATTATGGAGATAGATATTTTATTCTCTTTGTTGATGATTACTCTAGAATGATGACAGTCATGTTTCTAAAAGATAAATTAGAAGCATTTAAGATGTTTAAATGGTATAAGGCAATGGTTGAGAAGAAAAGTGGTAAGGAGTTAAAATACTTAAGGTTAGATAGAGGAGGGGAATTTATTTCAAATGAATTCACTAGCTTTTGTAATGAGCATGGAAACAAAAGATAGGTCTCTCCACCAAGAACACCACAATAGAATGTAATTGCTGAAAGAAGGAACAAATCCATTGTTGATTGTGCAAGGACATTGATGATAGAGAAAGGGATCACCCAAATCTTCTAGAGGGAAGCTGTCAGTACTATTTTTTACACATTGAACATAGTACAATTGAAGAAGGACACCAAAAAGACACCTTATGATCTATGGTATGGTTACACACCCAATGCAAGTTATTTCAATATTTTTGGCAGTCAGTGTTATATCTTAAAATATGATAGAAATGAAAAACTTGACTCCAAGAGTGATGAAGGACTCTTTCTAGGATATTCTACCAAGAGCAAGGCTTATAAATGTTTGAACAAAGCCTCTAACAAAATTATTGAAAATGCAAATGTAAAGATAGATGAATTTCCAGAGAAGAATGAAAAGGAAAGAACTAAAGAACCAAAGGACTACAAGAGGTTCACTTACAATGAGGAACATGAAACTCTACCCGATCAACAATGTAGAGCTCTCGAGAAACAGATCATTGCACTCGAGTATCAGGATGCAAATATCGATGATCAGAATATTGCTCAAAATGATGCACAAAGTGATGGAGAATAGAATGAAGAACAAAATGATGATCAAGCTGATAGACAAAGAGTTGAACCTGTACTTACAAGATATGTTAAAAGAAACCATCCACATAACTAGACAATAGGAGATAAAAAGGCTGGTATGAGAACCAGAAGTAGGTCTCTAAATACAAGATGTCTTATTTGTGATTATGAGCCCAAATCTGTCAATTCCGCACTAAACAATGATGAATGGATAAGTACTATGAATGAAGAGATTGAGCAGATAAAAAAAAATGAAGACATGGATACTTCTACCAAGACTAGATGACAAAAATGTCATCGGTACAAAATGGATATTCAGGAATAAGCTGAATGAGAATGGAGAACTCACCAAAAATAAAGAAAGACTAGTATGCAAGGGGTATGCACAAGAAGACGGAATTGAATATGGAGAAACCTTTGCACCCATTGCTAGACTAGAAGGAGTGAGAATATTACTTTCGTATGTTGCATGTAAAGCATTCAAGGTATATCAAATGGATGTCAAGTCTGTATTCGTAAATGGAATACTTGAAGAAGAGGTATAAATTGAACAATCAGAAGGGTTTGTTGATCCAGACAAGAAGGACATGGTATGTAGGCTACACAAAGCCCTATATGGATTGAAACAAGCACTGCAAGCCTAGTATGAATGACTTCATTCCTATCTTATAAGTATTGGATTTGTAAGGATTAGTGAAAATAGTAATCTTTATTTGAAGGAAGATATTGATGCTAACATTTTGATTGCTAAGATATTTGTTGATGAAATCATATTTGGAGGAAATGATATGCTATGCAAATCATTTGCAAATGAAATGAACAAAGACTTTGAGATGTCTATGTTTGGAGAGATCAAGTTATTTATTGGTCTGCAGATCATGCAACAAGGTGAAGGTATTTTTAATTACACAATCCAAGTACATCAAAGAAGTACTAAAAATATTCAAGATGGAAGAGTCTAAACCAGTTGGAACATCGATGGCTACTGGATGCAAACTGACAAAGGAAAACAAGTCATCAGAGGTAAATCAGAATTTGTATAGATCTATGATTGGAAAATTCATGTATGTTGTACATATTAGACTAGATATTGCACATGCAATAGGAGTAGTTGCTATATTTTTTGCTAATCCCAGGGAATCACATATGACTTATGTGAAAAGAATCCTAAGATATCTGAAGAATACCAAGGAATATGGCTTATGGTACAAAAGAGAAGGCAAATTTGAACTTAAGGTTTTTACCGACACTGATTGGGCAGGAAATATTGATGATCGAAAGAGCACAACTGGAGGATCATTCTTTATGGGTGACAGACTTGTCACATGGATTAGAAAGAAGCAAGGATGCATGGATCAAACAGTTACTGGAAGGTATGCATATGAAAATTTTAGAACTAGTAATTATCTATTGTGATAATACAAGTTCAATAAACATATCCAAGAATCCAGTCATGCATGCTAGAACAAAGCATATTGCCATCAAGTATCATTATTTAAGAGAAAAAGTTTAGGAAAAGGAAGTGATACTTGAGTATGTGCAATCAAGGAAAAATTGGTTGATATCTTCACCAAGCCACTACCCAAGAATGCATTTGAATACTTGAGAAAGAGACTAGGGGTTAGACCCTTGTCTACTAGTCAGTAAGATGACTAAAAGGCTACATCATCCTATATATTATCAGAATATCATTCATGTTGATGCAAGTAGAGAGATGAACTTCAATGATACATCTATACACAAAAAGGTATCTACATACTCCAAGCACCAGAGTTATTACAGATGGATTGGGAAATTAAAGGAACTAATATGGATAGAAAGGATCCATTTGACATTGATGTCAAAATACTTGTTTTGCAAAATTTGTGTTTGCAAAGATATTTGTTTGGCATTGTTGTCAAAGAGAGAGATTTTATACATTATCATCTTAGGAAGATATCATATCCATCAAAGTATCCAAAGAAAGAATGTAATAAGAAAGGGAGAGTGCACACAAAAGAAAAGAAATGTTGACAAGACACATCACAAGAAAGGAGAACAGTCAAAGGGAGAGAGTTTGACACAGAAGAAGAACAGTCAAAGAGAGAGAGTTTGACATAGAAGAAGAATAGTCAAAGGGAGAGATTTTGACATAGAAGGAGAACACATCACATCAGAGAAAGAAAGATTCTACATCTATCTAGTAAAGCGATTAAAGACATAAAGAAATCTACAAGAATCAAATCAAAGCTATTTGAGCTTACCTATAGCCAGACATTTGTAATAGTTACATTATAAAATCTTGATAAAACTGTATATTTCATATTGTATTAGTAATAGTATAGTATGATAATGTAGTATGTTTCCATCAATGCCAAAGGGAGAGATTGATGACCTGTAACTAATTGAATGTTTGAAGATATTAAGTTGATGATCATGCAAGGCATTAAATCACTTAATGTATTGTATTGTCATTGATGTCAACTTGATATAATCTGTATGGTCATGGAAATACTGCCAAAGACTTCAAAGAACCAATGAATCAAGACTATGCTATCAGTAATGCATACAAGTCAAGTATTCACTAACTGACTGCATACACCAACAGAGTGCACACCGACAGTCAGAGTAAAAGAGTAGAGTCACAGTATTACCCAATGAGCTAATGAAAAGCATTACCGATGATTAGAGTTACAGTTTTGACCGATGAGAAAAACACAAAGTTACTCAACGAAAAGAATTTCAGTGTTGCCCGATGGTGAAGACAAGGACGGAGATCCTGATGACAACTAAAGTCACACCGAAAGAATAGTCAATTATCACCAATAACTAACTGATGTGTTAACCAATAGAACATAGAGTTTAGAAAATGACAAAATACTTAGCTGTCAAGAAGCTAAAGATAGAATTAATGGATACTTATCATTGTTTTAATCATCCAGATAAAGCCGAAGATAAGTAAGTGATTTAAAGTTGATTTGTCGAGTTGGCAAGAAGATCTCTTTGAGATAAATCTAGAGTTTTCTTTAAATCTAATGGCAAGAATTATGGAACATGCCAAAAATCAAGAAAGACAATAAAAGAGGAAATCATGTCTGTATAGAGACAAACCCAATTCATTATAAATTGTGGGGTGAACAAGAGAAGAGGAAAGATGCTAAAGAAAATCTGAAAGAGATAGAAATTCTTCATTCAGTCTTGATCAACAAGCTATGGAAAGGGCTAGATTCTACAGACACTGATGAACAGTGCGACAAGAATCACAGAGAGGAACATTGTGGAGCAAAGGTATAAGTGATTATATTGGTCAGAAAGGTAATGGACTTACAATAGATCTGAAAATCTGCAATTGAGTTGTATGTATGAATAGATCATTAGTGTTTCAGTTTAACCATTGAAGCATATAAGCCTCTTAACTGAGCAGGAATTAAAAGTATTTTACAATTGAGATACATCACAAGGAGTTTCAAAAATTTTGATCACAAAAGTAGCATTGGATATGCCCGATACCGATTGACAGGCCAAGTGAGTGTTTGATCAAGGATGGTAGCATTAGATGCCAGATATTAGTTGATAAACTATTTTTAAATCCTCTAACAAGGTCACACCTAACAGTGTGTTTGTAACCTTTAACAGGTTTGGTTCCTAAAAGAGCTCACTTCAGAAGAGTGAAAATTTGGGGTACCGGTTCCAGTGGTTTTTCCCTTAACAGGGTTTCCATGTTAAAATCCTTGTTTTATGTGTTTATGGTTTATTAATCTACTGTTTTACATTTCACATATGCAATTCTGGATTTATCAATATACTCTGCATATTTACTATGTTTCGGTAAATAGTTAACTACTTATCGGTAATGATACAGAAGAGAGATTAGGAAAGCAATCCGACAAGTAGAAAATTGATTAAAGTATTTCAAGGCATACATCTTGTTGGATAGAAGATGACTTGAGACATAATTAGTGGTTATAAGTTTTAAGGGTTGATCTAAGGATTAATTTTTAAGGCCACTGATTCACCCCACCTCTTAGTTATTACTAACAGCTGTATAAAAAGTAATACATCTAGGATGAGAAATCCCAGGCATGTGATTCCTCAAAGATCTGACATAGAAAGATGATCCTCGCCTATATGCTTTCTTTGAAATTTGTGTGGGGGATCTCCAAATTCATCTTCTTATATTCCCTCCTTGGAGTCTTCAACCAATGGGTATTGAGGTGTTGCATGACAGCCTACTTTACATTATTGAATTATTGTAGTGACGTGGCCTAGGAGATGACAATAGAATTAGCAAACTGGGGTATTCCCAGTCCTGAAGCTAGAGTAGAAGCAACGAGAGATACTAGGGGAATTGGGTAGCCCGTTGGAAGGGGAGAAGCAAGTATAACATCCTGGATGGTGGTGTTGGAATGTTTGGCCATAGTTAGGATCAACTCCGGGGCCTACACAGAGTAAGGGAAGCAGGCAACTTTGATGATGCCAGAGGTGGCCATGTTCTTCACCATACTATCTCCAGCAGAATGCTGAGTGAAAATTGCTCTTACTATGACCTATAATTTGGCCCATGGTCTGACCTCTCTTTCAGTGATTATTTGTAACTTATAATCCACCTTGGATCCCACAAGGTCAACATCCTTTGGATATTTGGACATGAGCAAGAGCTTCTCTAGTGCTTTCTCAGACCTTGTCTTGGTGGCCACTCTTGTTTAGGTGGTCAGGAGCTCTGGACATCTGAGAGGGGAAGCTACCTCAGACATATTGATTGATGAATTTTTGCTAGCCTACAAGAACGGACAACCGTTAATACAAGTAATTAAATATAATAAATTTTTGGGTTTCAGAGATTTTTGTCACCATTTTTCACCTGTCCTCAAAAAGATGTTATCTTGCATCAAATCTTGGAAATGTAATAAATAATAGCTTACTTTGAATTTGATCAACACCCAGGGGTCCCGTGGGTTGTGATCCATGCGACAAATTTGATGAAGGCCATGTGATTACGTGGAACCCAGAGTCTAGTGAAACTATCTGTTATTGAAGTGACCGGGCAATAAGTTGTACTGGGATGATGTGGGTTGTCACATGGTCATGCAATAAATAGATTAATGGCATTTAAGGTGACAGTTGTCTCAACACAGATGAAATGAATGTTACTTTTGATTGTTTTAAGTGCTTGTGCATGGGTAATTTAATCTTGCCATCAATGCCAAAGTGATGAGAGGAGAAAGAAAGGATACAAATCAAATAGGTGAGGTGGCGAGTTTGAGTCCAGCAAAAACCAGGTGGGCGAGATCAAATTAGATTCAACAATATAGAGGGCTCGGTGAGCTCACCACATGATAGGTTAAACTTGACGGGATATACAAACTAAACATAGAAACTACCCTAATAAAAATGCTATTTACACAGAAGGCCAAAGAACCAACCAATTTACAACAGTCATTGACCAACTACTAACAAATTTAGAACTATTTACAAAAGCTTATAAAAATTTACAGAAATTTACAACTATTAACACATTATCTACAATATCTACAAATGTACAGAAACAAACAATTTATGGAAGGCGGAAAACCTTCCTACAAAGCCATCCCACCCACGAGAGGTGAGGATGAAGACCCGAACATAGAAAGAAAACAAAGCAAAAGAAAACCATGAACGAAAGAACAAAGAAAAAGAAAAGAAAAAGGAGAGAAGGGTATGACAGACCTACTAGAAAACCAGAGGATGCGGGAGGAAGGGAACGGGAGGTACTCTGCAAATGGATAGCTTCAACACACCAAAAACATGCTAAGAATGCATAGAGTACCTCGAAGCACGCTTAATCACTCTGAATAATTGTTAACTCTTGAAGAAAATTGCACTTAGCTCTCTATAAATTTGCACAAATCACTCTTAATTTGCTCTGAGGGTAATTTACTCACGGTAAGTGTAAAAATGACAAGTGAAGTTCAATTTATATACCTTGGGTTAATTTGCACCCTTCCCTCTTACAAGTTCCAAGTAAAAGGAAAAATTCTGGAATCTAGGCCTAGGGAATCCCACGTGATCACACCCTCTAACTAAAGAGGAAGCAATGGCACAAGAATCCCAGAGTCTAAAATCTGGCTGACACAAAGAAACAAAACACTCGAGGACCTGGCTCCAAAGAAAGGAGGACCAAAAGGGAACACAACAACGGCTAGGCAGAGGCAAAGGCCAGAGAAAACAAAAGAAGCCAAAAGAAACCAAGGAAGAACCAAAAGCAAAAAGGGGGACCCAACATTTTGCCAACAAAATGTAGGGATGGCTATGTAGGGCATAAAAAATGGTGACTTGCTGGGATGAATGCCTTAGCACATTTGAGAACCATAGAATCTCTGGTAAGTAGCCCAGGACTCATCTTTACCTGAAGCATTTCACTTGCAAGGCATGAGGTGTCTGAGCAAATCTAACTCACGATGATTCAATCCTTCAATCTCTTGTTAGTCGTGAAGTGTGTGCTTTGGAAGAAAATCAATTTGATGACTTTTGGGAGGAACATAGAAATGACACTGAGTGCATTAGACCAAAATCACTATATCATGTATAATTCACTAGATCCCAAAATTCTCTATTCTCCAGCTTTCTTTTACTTCTTTTTTTTTAAGATGGGGAAGGCGACACTTCTTTCACCGTGAACCTTAACCTTAGCTAACTTTCACGGTGATACTTCTTTCACCTTGCCATCCATTTTGATTTACGGAATAGGAGAGACATTCTAGGCCCAGGATATTCTTTTGATTTTTAGATATGGCCAATAACCAGTGCAACCGCTCTACTTCTCAAGGATCATGCGATTACTTTCTCTCTATGATTTTTTGTTAACTATTGTCAAGAATTTTAAGATGTGAATCTAATGAAGATTACCCATAACCTTTTACCATGTATGCAAAGTAACTCTGGAGTGTGGAAAAATCCCACTATGATAACAATAGATTCCAGACTAACCGAAATGTGTAAGACACCATCCCAGGGACTAGATGTTTTGCAAAGCATACCTGTCTACAAGAAGAGAGCAACATGCCGGGAACCTGAAAAAAAGACACGCAAATAAAAAAGAAACCAAAAACAAAACAAAACAAAGAAAATAAAATGGCTCCAGATGGCCACCAACTATTTACAAGGAAAAGAAACTCCCAAGGAGTGCCAGGAAAATATACATATAATACAACTTTGGGAAAACTATACCTCCCGCCTTTACTCAAATTAATGTTTGAGAAACTATCCATTGAGGGGAAACGGAAGGGATTATCCAGCCATGGTGTTGAGGTGATAAGTGTTGGCTCCGCAGATATATGAGATTAAGTAAGGTTTGAGCCAGAGCCTTTCTTCTCCCAGGCCTTGTCCTACATAAGAACTAGGTCTGAAACCTGAAAGGATTTGTATTGGGCTCTCCTGTCGAACCATCATTTGATGACTTCTTGTTGATGTGCAAAATGTTCCACTACTATGTCTCTTTGTTCTTCCATTCTCACCAGGTTCAAGAGGAAAACCTCTACAACGTTATCCTGGGTGTTGAATTCATGCATTAGTTGCAAAATAAGGATTTGTAAGTTTATTGGGAACACTGAACTCTGGCCATAAATTAGGTGAAATGTAGAAGTTCCTAGGACTGCCTTGATTCTGATACAATCTGCCCAAAGGAAGAACCTAATTTTTTGGTGCCAGTCTTGGGGATTTTTCTCTAGCAAATGTTTGATCACTTCCAGCAGTTTTTTATTGGTAGACTCAGCAACACCATTACCCTATGGATAATAGTTGCAGGAAGACTTCAAGGTGATCTTCCTCTGATAGGTCCATTCTAAAAGCTGCGTTGAAGAAAATGAAAGACCATTGTCACATATGATAGAAAAAGGCATTCTGAACTTTGTGATGATGTTCTCTTCCAAGAACTTGATGACTACATCCGCTATGTTGTTCTTGCATGGGATTTCCTTGGACCACCGGGTACAGTAATTAGTAGCAGTAAAAATGTACCAGTGGTTGGTGGATGAGTTGGGTTTTATTTCCCTAATAAAATCAAATGCCCATTGGGTGAAGGGTTAAACTTCAAAGACCAGCTGTAAGGGTATTGATGGGTTCCGCTCTCGACAAGTAGCAGTTTGGCAGGTATGACACTTCCTTACGTGAGTGTGAACGTATTTGAAGATGAAGGGAAAATAATATTTGGCCCATAGAATCTGATGGGAAGTGGCATCAGTTGAGCCATGCCCAGTCCCATACTGCATGTGGAATTCTTCTACCATTTTGACAGCTTGGTCTCTGTCTCTGCACTGGAGATAAATCCCCTCAAAATTCTTGCAGAAAAGTGCTCCATGTTTTTATCATGAAGTGTACGATTTTCAGTCATAGGGCGTGACATTTGTTAGGGGAGAGCCCCTTTGGCCACTTGTTGTTGAGAAATAGGTACACCAGATTGGTATACCATGGATCTTGAGTGATGGACTCCACAATGTAGGTTTGACATTCAATGTTTGGGGTGGCTTCTGCCATTGCTTTACATAGTCCTTGGCCTTAGACTATCTTCATCGGTTGCATTTCAAGATCATTTTTCTTGAGGATGGCCATCCATTTCCCCAGTATTTCACCTAGTTCACTCTTCAACATTAAATATTTGACAACCTAGTCTGGGATTATGGCATGCACTTTTCTCCGGATAGTTTAGTGCCAGAATTTCTTCACAGCCTGGACTAAAGAAAAGGCCTTCTTTTCCAGTGGTGTGTACCATACTTCAGCATTATTGAAGGGGGAGCTCATGAAGGAAATAGGTTTCTCTCCCCCTCAACCTTCTGGGTTAAAACTATGGTGGCAGAGTGTGGTGAAGTGAAAGAATAAATATGGAATGGGAGGGAATAGTCCGGACCTTCTAAGACTGGGGCCTCCACTATTGTCTGCTTGATTTGAGAAAATTCTCACTTCGATTTGGGCATCCACTCAATCTTGGTATCTTTCTTCATCATATCATTGAGTGGTTTGACAATCTCAGAGAATCCAGTAATGAAGCGCCAGACAAAATTTATCTTCCCGAAGAAAGATCTCATGTCCTTTTTACTATCGGGCATTTGCAAATTTAGTAGTGCTTCAACTCTCTCAAGGTCAATGGATATCCCTTTCTCAAAGACAATATGCCTGAGTAGTTTCCCTTTAGTGACCCTGAATATATACTTCTTGTGGTTAAGGGAGATACCATACCCATGACATCTCTCATAGATTTGAGCAAGGTGGGCGGGATGATCACACTTGTCCCAGGAAAAGACTGTTAAATAATCCATGTAGATGATTATGCATTTTTTAACCAGGCCTTTGAATGCAATGGCCATGGCCTTCATAAATGTGGTCCCTATGTTAATTATGTTGAAGGGCATTCTCTAGTATGCAAACATCCCCCACTTGGTGGTGAATGTCATTTTCATTCTATCCCCAAATTTAACCATAACTTGGTTATACCTAGAGTACCCATCTAGAAAGGACATCATTTGGGAACCATTTACAATCTGCAACACCTCATCCAACGACAGGAGAGGGTGATTGTCCTTCTTGGAGGCCTTGATCAAATTGCACAAATCCACACATAGGAGAATCTCGCCACTCTTTTTACACATGGGGACAAGGTTGGCAACGCATGTAGTATGCTGGATAGGAAAGATGATCCAGGTTGACAGTAATTTTTGAACCTCCCGGTGGATCACAGGTTTGATCAAAGGGTTTATTGGCCTCTATTTTTGCTAGAAAGGTTTAGCGTCTGGTTTCATGAAGATGGTATGAGTCATGATAGATGTATCATATATTTTACAATCTTCATACCCCTAGGCAATAACATCAATATATTCTCAGAGAACCATGAGAATTTTCTCCTTCTCCTCTGGGGAGCAGGAGGTACTAATATGGACCAATTTTTCTTCATCGTCTTTACCGATATTAAATTTTTCAAATTTTCCTCCCTCGGAGTAGGGTGATATCTTGTCTTGGCCTCGGGGGTCCAAATCAAAGATTCTTTCTAGAGAAAGCATCTCCTTAGGGATGGTGTTGGTGGGTAGCTCAATGATCCCATTGTCTTCTCCCCCCTACCCGGTATCATCATGATTGGTTTTTTCCACAATCTGATCTTCAAAGATGCCAACATTTTCCATGAAGGCCAGAGTATGTTGGTCATCTTCCGTGGAAGTGCATTATATTGTCTAGGATGGATGGGGTGGGGACCATTTCAATAGAAAAATTTTGAAGCTAGGAGCCAGCCATTGGCTCGAGGGTACTAGCAGACATAGCAAGGGCATCCAAGACATAATTACATTTCTAGGGAATAAGTTTGATGATGAAAGAATCAAAATATTCAATTAGGATCCGTGCCTGATTGTAGTATGTGGGCAGCCTTTTGTCATGACACATGTATTGGCTCTGGACCTATTTTACAATTAGCTTTGAATCACCCATTTTCTGGAAGTGGGTGATCCCTTTTCTTAATGCGAACAGGAGTCCAAGGACCAAGGCCTCATACTCTGTGATATTATTGGTGTAGTTAAACTGCAACCTGTAGGATGCAAGGAAGGATTTCCCTTATGGATTGATTAGTTCCACTCCGGCCCTGTAGCCTTTTTTGGACCGGGACCCATCAAATTTTAGGATTCACAAATAATTGTCTATTTTATGGGGCTAGGGAGGCGAAGTGGCATTTGGATTGGATTCGGGGTTGGGAGGTTTGTGAGGTGATTCCTCCAGCTCAGATGGTACGTAGGTGAGCCTTTCCTCCAGAGAATATTCTAGTTCAGGTTCCTGGATGAGTAGCACCTCAAGTGTACTACTGGGTGGATTACTTGGCCCAGGGAATCTGGCTTTATTTTCATTCTCTTGGAGGTTGGTTATGTGGTGGGTAGCGGGAGACATGCAAGGCTCACACTCTAGTTCAGAGTGTTTTTGATAATGTACCCAGCACCAAGTGTCAAACAAGAGGGTGGCCAGAGTTGCATTGCTACCTTGTGAGTCTACCTCACACTTCAATTTTTCATCCAGATCCTGAATTCTTTGAGTGATTATGGGATCTTCCCCGGGGATGAAATCAAAGGTTAGGATTTCCTATGTTTGGTATACCCCGAGTGAGGTTTCAAAGAAAAGGACCTCATTCACCTTCCTGAAATCGGTGAGGGCTTGTTTTATTCAAGGCCCAATCTTTACCTGGATCTGATTTAATTTCCCCTTCCAAGGGAGCCACAAGTGGGAGAAGTCCGTAGAGAAATACCTGTTGAGGTCCTTTGACCAATTTCAACTTAATAACATCCTATAGGTTTCGTGGATGTCAACCACTTGGATGTGAATGGTGCTAGATATCCAGAGATCTTGGATGAGCTAAATCTGGATGTTCTTCATCTCAACAACCATTTTCACGGTAGTTTTGTACATTTGGACTACTGCACCTTTGGACAGTGTGGGAGTGAGTTCGAGCTTCTTGTAGATGGATAAGGATATGAAATTACCCAAAGCACCAGAATCCACAAGGAATTTTTATAGGTTATTCCCTTGAATGTTTAGGCCTATTAGGAAGGGAGGATCCTCTATATTTCCCCAAAAGACTTCCGAGTTGGCATCGTCAAAAGTGATAGTCTTTAGTGGATGACTGACGACTTCCAGGTTTCCCAAGAGCTATAGAATGGATTTCTTCTAATTGGGATAATTGAGGAAAACCTCCATCAAGGTCATGGAGGTAGTGGTGCTCTCCAATGCCTTATTGATGTCAAACTGTTCCCCTGGGTAAACTTGGATCCCCCCGGCCAGATCCCTATTGTGGTTAGGGCCAGGTCCTTTGTATTGTCCTTGTGGGTGGTGTTCTTGGGAGGAATTGATGCATAAGATGGCCCTTTGCTAGCCTGACTCTAAGTGTTGTAAGGAGTCCACGGGTTGGTGAAGGCATTGGCCTCAAAGGCCAGGATGGATTTGTCAAAGAACCCATGTAACTAGGGTTCTTCTTCATCCTCTTTGTCTATCCTGAAGAAGATGGTCTCACATGTAAAGGCAGTGTGAGGGGGATTTGATGAGGAAGTTTCTAGTGGATTTGGATCAGTAGGCTGTTGTTTGTCTGACTGGGAGATCTGGATGATCTTCTCATGTGTGGAACAGTTCACCTCAGAATGTGAGCCAGTGTCCTAGAATCTACACCACCTGGTCAGGGGGTGGAATTTTGTGAGCTGTGCAGAATGACTAGGTCTAGCACGACCCTTAGTGGTAGTTTTATTTGGAGGAGGACCTCTGGTATTCACGTTATTGTTCCATTGTTCTTGGTTGGGTTGAGGCCCGTTGTTGTAGTTTTGACCTCTGGAATTGGCATTCTATTGGCTGGAGAAAACATTTCCTCTTTGTGAATTGGGATTGTGGGTGCAGAAGGCCCCCCCTTCATTTGTCCCATGTCCATTTTCAAGGAGGACACCAATCGCCAGAGGCATTCAACCTTGGCAAAAATTTGGGTAGTTGTGTCATAGTGTGACGACTGTTGTGGTGGATTACTTGGGAAAGTGGCAACATCTCCCAAAGTCAAGGATGGAAATCCTCCATCCGCAGATGACTGGAAGAAAGGTACTCTAGGGGATTGTGTCAAAGGTTGTTGTATTTGTTGCAGCTGGTTCTAGGGAATGTATTTTAGACCCTGAATTTTCTAGGCTTGAGGTGGGTAAATGTACTGGGCTTTTTAGTCTATCGATGATGGACCCATGGCCATTGTTGGGGCACCCATTTCTAGATTGGGTTTGTATCCTCCAGCGTAAGGAGTTCCACCGGGCAACATATTGAAGGGTAAGATTTGTCCAATCCCACCGGGAGCCTTTCTCAATCTGCAAACCAACTCCAGGGCTAAGTTATAAACTTTTGCCAGAGTATCCTGGTCGTTAGCGGTGTTATTTCTCTAGAGGAGAGTAGCAACAATGGGGTCCATGGAGTTTAGGTATGTGTAGATGGTCACATCAGTGGATGGGATGAAAGGGCCTATGCACCACTTCAAAGCACATTGGAACTGATGGTTGAATGTAGCGAGAGGCTATTTTGATTCCTTCCTGATGGAGATGAACTGGTTGTGGGACCAAGTTGCATCTATGTGAATGAATAAGGCTGCCACAAAGGCATCTTCCATATCATGCCAGCTATTAATGGAGTTGGAAGGCAAGTTTAGGTACCATTTTAGTTCATTCTATCCTAAAGACAGAGGAAACATCTGGGTTACAACATCTTGATATTGTATCCGATGTCTATTCATGGCATCTTTATAGGGTTGAAGATGTTCTTTTGCAGGTCAAGGGCCTAGATGCCCGTATTTGGGACAGATCTTCTCCGGATGTAGAGGAAGATCATTAGTAGCACTAGGGAACTACCCCATTGGGGACCTGGTAATATTAAAGTATGTAGCCATTGGGACTGTTTGGTTTTGGCTAGGTTGGATGTTAGTCCCCAGGATTATCTGAGGGATTTGGGTATTCTCATGTGTAGCGAATCCCCAGATAAAATTTGTTGGCTATCTTGTTTGTCGTGTCATTTTCTTTCGGATAGGGAGTTTGAGTTCTACAAACTCTCTAGGGTCAGGGGTCAATTAGAGGATTCTTTCAAAGTGTAGGGATGAAAATGACCCTATACCATAGAAAGTCTAGTTCCTAAAACTATTGCTTGGGGAGCCCTCAGGCAGTGTCAAACCAAAATATTCCAAGGGAGATGAGCTCATGCCCTCCTTCTAGTGCCAGTTTCTGTTGACGGGACTTTTTGACCGACTCAGACAACAGAGATAAATTATCACTCGGTACCGGGGTACTGGCTAACTTGGCCTATAGAGGTTTATCAGAGAATGAATTCTCCTAGCCTCCAAGCACCTCGTATTCGGGTCTCGACGGTGCGGGGGACCTAAGTTGGGAAGATGACTGTTGTTTGAGGGGATAGATAGTTTTTACTCATCTTTTCAGGGATTTCAAAAGGGATGGGGTTTCTTGCAATCATTTGGATTATCAAAGAAAACTCCAAAGATAGATCAAGGTTAGACGTATATTTCTACCTATAGTTATGCAATATATATTCAAACATCAAACAATGCTCCAATGAAAGAAAACTACACTAAATACCAAATATACAATGAACCAATGATTCATATGCATTCAATAGAAAAGGGAGATAAGATCATTAATCTAAACTGAAACATAGGATAAAATGACGTAAGAAAATATACAACACAAAATATGTTTGCTAACTTCAGAGATTAGAACAACAACAACACATAGCCACAATATGTTCTTTGTTCTTTCATTATCTTGAAAATGTTCCAACATCACTAGTGAGTACATCCATGGCTTCAAGGGAGAATTATAAGCTACTAAGAACAATTGAGCATTGAGTTACTAAGAACAACTAAAAGTAAAATGCTATTTGCAATAAAATAAAAAATACTAAGCTTTTATTATTGCTGGACTGCAAAATTATCAATATCGCCAACCTTTGTTATGGCGTCAAACTCCTTATTTATACACAAACTTGATCTAATCTACCTGTACACTTGCTAAATATAATATATTATTCATGGCCGGTACTACTTGCACCACTTACAATCACCTCAAGATGTATAGAGGTCTGACAAGATATAAGAAGAAGATAGATGAGAAATCTAGAAGAATCATACTAGAGAAGAGAGCCGAGGTACTTATGGAAGAAATTTACTTATCCCAGTAACCTAGGCTACATGCCTCATTAATGAAAATTGAGGCTCCCTGTCTTCGATGCACACCAGGTAGTTAATTTGGGAGCGACACCATGGGAGAATAAGAAGATGTCTGTCACAACTATCTCTTCCACCTAACATGTCATTTGTTGGAAAGATTCAATGATAACAATTGTTGTTTTTTCATTGATCTCAAACCTTAACTAGTGAGACTATTGCTATATGTTTGAGTACCATATCTATTGATTGATGAAGAATATTTGAAGAAAAGGATACCAAGAAGACCGAGGGAAACGGTTGATTTATGGGTAAACACACGGGTACTTGATCATTTGGCACATTGGCAAAGTGATATGTTGTTTATCTTTCACTGGTAGTTCATTGAGAAGTTGATGCCGAGCAATGCGAAAATGATGTTGAGTGAAGCCAGTGATGGCTGAGCACCAGTGAAATATTGAGGAATATAGAGGTGACCGAGTAGAAGAACACAGTGTTGGCCGAGCAACAATATTTTTGTAATTGATGATATTTGAGATCTCTAGCCAACTTATTGAATTTATTGGAATATGTGAAGTTTATTATGGATAATTAATTTTGGTCCACATTAATTAAATGCAGAGGAAACTGTTATTAACACATGGATTCAAGATTTAATTGGTGATTGTATTAGAAAAATAAATTAAATGTAATGATGAAAAGATCCGTTGGATCTGACCTAACCTAATATCTACGATCTTGATTAAGCTACAAAAGATTTGTCTAACCTAGATGAAGAGGTATATGATAACCTCAAGGGGTTATTCATGAAGTATGTAGTGTAAAAAGTTGTGTGAAAGAGGATTGCATGGTTAATTGACTGATTGGCATGAACTAGAAAAGAAGGCTAAGAAGAGAAGTAGAGAGAGATTTCTTGATGGATTTCCAAGCAAATCTGGAGTTTGAGATGAGAATCGAGGCCACTCAGTAAATTAGCATTAGATCTGACTTAGATCTAGATTGGAAAAGTAAGTTGTATGTATTAGATCAAACCTGCTAATTACTTTCTAACCATTGTATCAGTTCAAATCCTTACCTAACAGTCATTGTATAAATCCTTTGAGCAAGGTGACATTCAGATTAGAATTTTCTAGGTCCTCTAACAAGGCCACTCCTAACAGGGTGATTAAATCCTTTAACTAGGTCACATTTGACAGTGTGTTTTGTAACCTTTAACAGGGTTGGCTCCTAACAGAGCTCACTTTAGAAGAGTGAAATTTTGGTAGCATGTTAGTGGTGGTTTTTCCCATATTTGGGTTTCCACGTTAAATCATGGTGTCAAAATGTGTGAATGTTTATGTTGTGGTTTACTGTTAAGTTTCTACAAGCTTATTTCATTAGTATAATAAACTGCACACTCTTATGTTATTGTTTCCAAGTAGATCTAAGTTATTCAAAGTGGTATAAAGTTTTATTGTTACATCAAGACCTAAGGATAAATGATTCACCCCCCTCTCAGTTATTCTAAATTCATTCTAAAAATTGGTATGAGAGCTTAGTTCTCTTGAAAACAGTTTGAAGGTACTTGGAACAAAAGATTAAGATGTATAAAAGGGAGGTACCAAAGTTGAACAAGGATAACTTTCATGCATGGAAAAGTTTGATGAAATTTCACTTGGTTGGTATTGGTGATTCTGCTAAATGTTATGTTGATCAAGAATATGTAGCCTCTACAGGAGTTCTCAATACTGCACTGTTAAGAGAAAAGCAAGAACATAATCAAGCAATGGTTGATATTGTATCATCCCTGAACTATCATGAGTTTGAAGACATAAAGAACTGTACAAGCGCAAAGAAAATGTGGGATGCCCTTGAAATCATCTATGGAGGTGACGCAAATGTGCTAAGAGCCAAATATAAAAGCTTGAGAGGTAAGTTTGATGAAATGAAAATTCAAGAAGGAGAAAATGTAGTTCAATATTATGGTAGGATAAAGGAAGTTGTAAATGCTATTAGAGGAGCTAAAGGAACCATTCATGATAACACCATCATGAGCAAGGTAATGAGAACACTTCTTCCTATTTATGCTATTAGAGTATTTGCAATTCAAGAATTGAGATGTACTCCTCACAACAATTTGAATTTGGAAAGTTTGGTAGGCAGACTTACTGCATTTGAGATGTCAAATTTTGATAACTATACTCCACAAACCATTGAATCTGCATTCAATTCCTAGATGGTCCTCAACAAATCAAACAAAGGAAATACATGTGTGGATAGTAATAGCAACACTTCTAATGATAATCTAGAAGAACTTGAGGCACTTATGGCAAGAAGACTATCTAGAGGAAAAGGAAAATTCAAAGGTAAACTTTCTATTATTTGTTTTTCATGTAACAAAGTTGGTCACATTGCTGCAAGATGTCCTGATAAGAATGAAAAAGATGAAAGAAGAGACAGTAAGTATAAAGATAGAAAGGATGACCGAAACTTCAAGAAGTACAAGGATTACAAAGACAAAGGTAAGAAATCTTGCTATATAGCTGAAGAAGCTTCTGACAGTGAATCTGATAAAGCTGATGAAAATGATATAGAAGTTGTGTATGTTGCAATGAAAGATGATTCTGATGATGATGAGAAAACTGCACTAATTTCTTATATGAGTAAAGGTGATCGTTGGATTATTGATAGTGGTTGTTCACATCACATGACTGGTGATAAATATAAATTTGAAACCTTAGATCAATGTAAAGGTGGTTATGTTAAATTTGAAAATGATACACCATGTCATGTTAAAGGGAAAGGATCAATTCAATTGACTGACAAAATTAGATGTGATGGTGTATATTGGTTTGATGATCTTAAGTATAACTTATTGAGTGTTGTACAACTGAATACTTTTGGTTATAGAGTTGAATTCTATCACAGGAAAGAAAAGATATATGATGCCAATGGAGAATTAGTTGGAAGTGGTGAACAGACAAAAGGTAACTTATTTTTATCTAGACTTGGTTGATGAGGCATGCTTGATTGCACAATATATTGTTGTTTGGTTATGGCATAAAAGGTTGTGTCATGTAAAATTTGATATCTTGGTAAGCATAAACAAATTGAAAAAGGTTAGAGGGCTGCCTAAGTTAAAGAAACCTGAAAATGCAATGTGCAAGCAATGTTAATTGGGCAAAATGACTAAATCTAGTTTCAAGAGTAAAACTCATACTTTTGAGGATATTCTAGAATCGGTTCATACTGACCTTTGTGGACCTATTGGTGAGAAAAGTTACTGTGGAGACAAATATTTTATCTTGTTTTTTGATGATTACTCTAGAATGATGACTTTTATGTTTCTTAAAGAAAAGTTTGATGCATTCCAATTGTTTAAGTGGTACTTGGAAAAAGTTGAAAAGGAGACAAGTAAAAGTCTGAAATGTCTGAGATCTGACAGAGGAGGAGAGTTTATTTATAATGAGTTTAACAAGTTTTGCAATGATCGAGGGATAAAAAGACAGATGTCCTCTCCTAGGACACCACCATAGAATGGTATAGCTGAAAGAAAAAATTGATCTATCATGGATTGTGCCAAAACACTAATTATGGAGAAAAATGTTGCACAAAAATATTGGAGAGAAGTTGTAAGTATAGTAGTTTATACCCTTAACAAAGTACAAGTCAAGAAAGGTACGAATGCTACACTTTATGAGCTATGGTATGGATATGCACCTAGTGTAAGCTATTTTAAAGTCTTTGGAAGTAGATGTTTCATACTGAAGGATAATAGAAATGGAAAACTTGATGCTAAAGGTGAGGGCATATTTCTTGGATATTCAACTAAATGTAAAGCATACAAGTGTTTGAATTCTAACACTAACAAAATTGTGGAAAGTGCAAATGTTAGAACTGATGAATATGAAAAAAGAAATGAAGCTGAAAGAATGGCTGAGCCTAAGAGTTACAAATCATTCGTGTATCCTAATGAGGAAGATTCTGACAAATTACTTGAAAATGAGAATGAATTTGTCGAGCAATAGTCCGCACCTGTCGAGTCATAGAATGAAATTGCTAAGAAATAGGAGGTGACTGCCAAGCTATCTGATGGAGATGTCGAGTCATAGTTTCAACCTGAATTGAACATGAATGATCAATCTAAAGTAGAGAAAGAACCTCCTTTGTCAAAGTATGTAAGAAGGAACCATAAACCTGATCAAATCATAGGACCAAAGGACTCTGCAGTCATGACAAGAAGGAAATTGAGAGAAGATACCTACTTGTTATGTGATTTTGAGCCTAAAATGGTAAAAGATGCCTTAGACAATGAGGACTGGATTCAAGTCATGAACGAAGAGATTGAACAGATTGAAAAGAACAATACTTGGACACTTTTACCTCGGCCGAATGATAAAAATGTAATTGGTACTAAGTGGGTATTCAGAAACAAGTTGAATGAACATGGAGAGGTAACAAGAAATAAAGCTAGACTGGTATGCAAGGGTTATGCACAAGAGGAAGGCATTGACTATGGAGAGACATTCACTCTAGTTGCAAGATTGGAAGGTGTAAGAACCTTACTTGCATATGTAGCCTACAAAGGATTTAAAGTCTATCAAACATATGTAAATTCAACATTTCTAAATGGGATATTAGAAGAAGTATACATTGAACAAGCTAATGGATTTATTGACCCAAGAAAAAGGAATATGGTTTTCAAATTACACAAAGCACTATATAGACTGAAGCAAGCACCAAGAGCATGGTATGAGAGATTTCACAACTATCTGATGAAGATTAGATTTGCAAGAACCAATGACAACAACAATCTATATTTGAAGACAGAGCAAAGTAAAGGTACTTTATTAGATGAAATTTTTGTTGATAACATTATATTTTGTGGACAAGATATGTTATGCCAAGAATTTGCAAAGGAGATGCAAACTGAATTTGAGATGTCTATGTTTGGTGAGATAAATTTGTTTGTTGGCTTACAAATATATGAGATCAAGAATAGTATCTATATTACTCAATCAAAATATGTCAAAGAGATACTAAAAACTTTTGGAATGGAAGATTGAAAATCATTGAGTACTCCCATGGCTACTGGACAGAAGTTAACCAAAAATGACGAGACAAAAGAAGTAAATCAAACGCTGTATAGATCAATGATTGGAAAGCTGCAATATGTTGTACACAATAGACCTGATACTGCATTAGCTATTGGAATTGTTGCTAGATTTTTTGCCAATCCCAAGGAAACTCATATGATGGCAGTAAAAAGGATTTTGAGATATTTGAAAGGAACAGATGAATATGGTATGTATTACAAAGGAATGATAAATTTGAACTCAGAGTTTATACTATTTCTGATTGGGCTGGAAATGTTGATGATAGAAAAAGAACCACAAGAGGAGCATTTATTTTGGGAAAAAGATTAGTTTCATGGATAAGCAAGAAACATAAATGCACCTCACAATCTACAGCTGAAGACAAGTATGTGGCAGAAACAGTTAATTGCTCTAAGATTGTGTGGTTGAAGATACTACTGAAAGGTATGAAAGAAGAGATCACAGAACCAGTTGTCATATATTGTGATAACACGAGTGCCATCAATATTTCTAAGAACCCTGTAATGCACTCTAAGACAAAGCATAAAGCTATCAAGTATCATTACTTGAGGGAGCTAGTTTAGAAGAAGGAAGTGAGACTGGAATATGTGAACACTAAGGAACAGTTAGTAGACATATTTACAAAGGCACTACCCAATGATGCTCATGAGTATCTTTGAGGTAAATTAGGGGTGATTTCCCTAACTAAGGCTAATTAGTTCAGAATGGTACTGTTGCATCAAATGTTATATTCATAATATTTATCACATTGATGCACAGGCAGTCACACTTTAGGATGCTGCCAAAAGTTGTGAAAGATAGACTAAGACAGAAAAGAGGATCAGTCATAAGCAAGATGATAGGAACAACATGATACAAATTTTAGAACAAAAGAATCTGCATGATGAAGATTTTAACGTCTTTGGCATTGTTGTCAAAGAGGGAGAAATTTACTGAAAGAGGGAGAGTTCACTACTTAGAGAAAAAGAGATTGATGAATAGAAACAAAAAGACATTAGTGTGCTCACTGACACAGAGGGAGAAAAGTTTTACAAGATGAGAATCAAAATGAAGCTAAAGACATTAATGAAGATTTGTTCATATCAAGGAACAAAGGAATACTTTTTGGATTGTATGGTAAATATGGTTGAAAATTATTTTTGTATTGTTTAGTGTTGCCATCAATGCCAAAGAGGGAGATTGTTGGAAAGATTCAATGATAACAATTGTTTTTTGTCATTGATGTCAAACCTTAACTGATGAGACTATTTCTATCTATTTGAGTATCATATCTATTGATTGATGAAGAAGATTTGAAGAAAAGGATAACAAGAAGATCGAGGGAAATGATTGAGTTATGGGTAAACACAAGGGTACTTGATCATTTGGCACATTGGCAAAGTGATATGTTGTTTATCTTTCACTAAAAATTCACTGAGAAGTTGATGTCGAGCAATGCAAAGTTGATGCTGAGTGAAGCTAGTGATGGTCGAGCACCAGTGAAATTCCGAGGAATATAGAGGTGACCGAGCAGAAGAACACAGTGTTGGTCGAGCAACAATATTTTGGTAATTGATGAGATTTGAGATCTCTGGCCAACATAATTGAATTTATTGGAATATGTGAAGTTTATTATGGATAATTAATTTTGGTCCACAATAATTAAATGTACAGGAAACTGTTATTAAAGCGTGGATTCAAGATTTAATTGGTGATTATATTGGAAAATAAATTAAATGTAATGATGAAAAGATCCGTTGGATCTCACCTAACCTAAGATCTATGATCTTGATTAAGCGGAAAAATATTTGTCTGACCTAGATGAAGAGGCATATGATAACCTCAAGGGGTTATTCATGAAGTATGTAGTGTAAAAAGTTGTATGCAATAGGATTGCATGGTTAATTGACTGATTGGCATGATTTGGCAAAGAAGGCTGAGCAGAGAAGCAGAGATAGATTTCTTGATAGATTTCCAAGTAGATCTGGAGTTTGAGATGAGAATCAAGGCCACTCAGTAAATTAGCATTAGAGCTGAATTGGATTTGGATTGGCAAAGTAAGTTGTATGTATCAAATCAAACCTATTGATTACTTTCTAACCATTATATCAGTTCAAATCCTTTAACCAAGTTGACCTAATAGTCATTGTATAAATCCTTTGGGCAAGGAGACATTCAGATTGGAATGTTCTAAGTCCTCTAACAAGTCCACTCTTGACATGGTGATTAAATCCTTTAACTAGGTCACATTTGACAGTGTGTTGTGTAACCTTTAACAGGGTTGGCTCCTAATAGAGATCACTTCAGAAGAGTGAAATTTTGGTAGCATGTTACTCGTGGTTTTTCCCATATTTGGGTTTCCACATTAAATCATGGTGCCAAAATGTGTGAATGTTTATGTTGTGTTTTACTGTTAAGTTTCTGAAATCTTATTTCATTAGTATAGTAAATTGCACACTCTTATGTTATTGCTGCCGAGCAGATCTAAGTTGTTCAATGTGGTATAAAGTTCTATTTTTACATCAGGACCTAAGGATAACCGATTCACCCCCCTCTCAGTTATTCTAAATTCATTCTAACAGTCATTATCTATATCACCTACATTCTGACCCTTATTAACTACTTGACAGTTATCGGTTGGCTCCAGGGAACCTTGACGCAGATTACTGTGAATGAATACAAAACATGGAGCCAAAATTCTAGAGTCCGGGAGCTTATGCTCAAAGAATAACAAATTTGCAAAACTTCGCGCTCTTGGAAAAAATTGCCAGAGACCAGAGGACTTTATTTCCTTATACTCTTTTGAATTCCTCCAAGATCTGGAGGATTTCTTCTTTGTCTATCTATTTTATACAATCTTGACGCTCTTTGGCCGCCTCCAACTGATCATCGGCATCTCGGGCACCCTCTTTGAATTTTGCACCCATCTTTGTGGCATCATGTGCCCAAAGCAACATCCGGGTGAGGCGTGACATTTTCACCCCATCAAAATCTCTGGGGGGTCAGAACTGTGATTCCATTATCTCATCAAATTTACCAATAGAAAAATCCCCCAGACCACAAGTCTTGGTGCTAAAGGGATCGATTGCTGAAACCCTTGTAACAAATGCCGCATATGAATTTAATGACTTTTCAATTGTCGGGACTTTATCTTTCAAGGCCGCTACCAGTTTCTTAATCATCTCTATTTTGAGACCAAGTCTAGAGTGTTGGATCCGAAGGAACTTGAAATGTTCATCCCCCAAAATTGTCATCTTTGTTACTATATCCTCCCTGATGTTCATTATTTCTTCCAGCTCACTGCTCCATTATTCATACTTTTCTATCTCCCTCTCCCACTAGGAAATGACACCGTTCACCTAGCCCAAGATGTTGCTAGCCTAGTGGAGGTTTGGGAGGGTTACCGTCAGGAAGTTTCTTACGGATCATATCTATTCTATCACCCAATCATCGACAACTTGTGCTTTCTACATCATGGTTCTCAGCGCATCAATGTCACCCTATGGGAGCAGTGTTCCTGAGGTGGAGGCCTCTAGAGGAATTGTAGTTAAAGGTTGAATCAATTTTGTAAGAATCCTAAGGAGATTGGTAGTTTCTTATCTTGCCTCCTTCAATTTCTGGGCTTGTTTGTCATATCGAGCCTCAATTGCCCGAATATCCTCTTTTACAAGGTCTAACTCTCCCTATTTGTCTCTCCTCCCCAGAGGAACTTATGTGATCGTATATTCTGAAAAACCTACTTCTACCTCTTCTACATCTGGGGGAGGCATCACTACTATCACGATGGTATTTCATCCTAGACCAGTCTGAAGGGTTTCGAGGGTCTGTGCCTTCTTGGGCTTCTGAGCCTCTTGGTTTTGTTACATCATTTTGGCCAGAGAGAGGGGAGCTCTCACTTCTGCTGGGGCCTTCCTTTTTCTTGACTCTACCATAAATTGTGGTGGCAGGGTTGGTATTATGGCTAAGTCCTAGATACTAGGGTTTCCTTTGGCGGCTTGCCATACTTCTTCAACATCTATAGTCTCTGTGGACTCCTTTTATCCACTCCTAGGATTCCCTGTTTCTCCCACCTTAGTGGTATTTTCATCTATAGTGTCGGGGACCCCGCCTTCCCCGGCACCTATGGCATCTATATTCATGTTTCTAGGGTTCTCCCCCATGTCTTGCTACTGCTGGTTTCATTCAACATTATCTTCCAGGACATTCTCCTCCGAGGGCACATTTTTTGGAGGGAGCGAAGGTGTCTAGTCTAGATCTAACTATTGTGTTGCAAAGACCACTTTGCCAAATTTTAGATTCTTGGGTAATGGGACACCCAGAGTAACTAGAGGCATTTGAAGAGTGACCACTGGGGGTATGGTTGCTCCCAAAGGTCCAATTTCCATAGCTATAGTCAATTGCTCATCCTATGTTTGCCTTCCTCTTGTCTAGGCCCTTGGGACCGGTGTTACTTCCACACTTGGTGTGTTGTCCTATTCTTTCTCCTAGTCTTCTTCTTCCAGGGAAATTTATTTTTCTTGCCTTTCCCCCTCCCAGGGGATATTTTCCGAATCTTGTATGACAATCTCCTCTACCGCCCTCTCCACATCTTCCTGTAGATTTACCAAGTCCTCAGTCTGGAAGATATCATCAAAACTATCATGGGAGGGGAGGCCTCTAGATAATCCTCTGCTTCATGGGAGGAAGGGATAAGCTCCATAGGAATATTTCCCAATGTTCTGGGGCTTGTATCTATGCTTAGTGGAGGAATATCCACCCTTGGTTTATTTCTCCTTGTTTGCATTGGGACCCTGACGTCTAGAATAGTTGCACTCTCATCCTCTATATTTACCGCCCGGCTCATAAGTGTTGCAACTAATGGTGAGCCTGTAGGATGGGTAGATCCCACTAGAGTGACTGGGAGACCAAGAGAAAGTTGGGCACTAACTATTTTGCTCAGCTGTTGGGATGACTCAAGATGGGCGTGAAGTTGTTCCAAGATAGGGGTGGAACTGAGGACAGGACTAGGGTGTTCTCCTTTGTTTTCCCCATATCTATGTCCTGTCTGGATTTTTTGGAGGCCGAAGTGGACCCCCGCAAAATTGGACCCTCCCGATAGGTGCTTTTCCTGCATACTTGTGCAAAATACTCATGACTGCACTACACAATGCCTTCGGTGACATCCTCTATTGTCAAAACTTCCATGGTGTCCCAATCCACCGGAGGGAGATCCATCTTATCAATCCCCTATAATTTGTATGATGGGTCCTCCAAGGGCCTACCATCTAAAAAGTCCTTTGGAAAGGTCCGAAGGCTAAGGTGCTTCATCATTCCTTTTGTCCTTCTTTCATACTTTTGACCACGGACATCGAAGTCATCTTGGCAATCTGCCCAAAAATCCTCCAAGTGAGGCTCGTGGGGCACTAACACCCAGGGTAACATTGTGTTTATTTTGCCAAGCAGATCGAAATTGTTTCGCATTAGATAGAATTCTTCTAGCCCCAGACCTTTTAACTCATTTTCGGCCTCTTTATCCACTGCAAGAGTAATTCCCGTAACTGATCAGGATAGGGATGGAGGTAAATTTCTTGACTCACTAAAATGCATGGAGCTCTAGGATTTTCCTGCAATACTCCATCAAAATAATCCCATCCCCATAATGATTGGGAAATAGGTAGGGTTTGCCAAAGAACCCGGTCACCCGAATATAATAATTCTTGTGAAATTGAATAAAATAATTTCTGTATGAACTCACCAAGGCCATAGCCTCCTTTGACAGTCGGTAACCAGTATCCCGAGATGGTATCAAAATCTTATAGTAAATGAAGGTGTCGTTTACTCAGAAAAAATTGGGTAAGATGGCTTCCCATTGAATTTGGGGAAAATGATCCCGAGGTGCACTCTGGCTGGGCCTGGTCCCAAGGATGCCCATTTTAACTAAACCCCGAATTCCAGGTCTCTGTTGTGCCAGTACCCATAGAACATACGAAGTCATGTAGAACTTCAATGTCTCGCTAACCTTGTTCACCTGAAAGTATACATGATTGGAAATAATGGTTTCCCAGTCAAAATTCTTCCCATTGGTGGTGATGCTATATAAAATGTAATACATCTAGGCTAAGAAATCCTGGGCATGTGATTCCTCAAAGACCCGACATAGAAAGATGATCCCTGCCTTTATGTTTTCTTTGAATTCTGTGTGGGGGATCTCCAACTTCATCTTCTTATAGTCCCTCGTTGGAGTCTTCAGCCAGTGGGTGTTGAGGTGTTGCCTAGCAACTTGCTGTACATTATTGAACTCTTGTAGCGACATGGCCAGAGAGATGACAATAGAATTAGGAAATTGGGGGATTCCCAGTCCCGAAGCCATACTAGCAGCATCAAGAGATACTAGGGGCGTTGGGTATCATGTTGGAAGGGGAGAAACAAGTATAACGACCTAGGTGGTGGTGTTGTGATGTTTTTCTAGAGTTAGGATCAACTTCGGGGCCTACATAGAGTAAGGGAAGCAAGCAGATTTCATGATGCTGAAGGCGGCCATGTTCTTTGCCATACTATCTTTGGCGAAATGTTGAGTGAATATTGTTCTTACTATGCCCTGTAATTCAGCCCATGGTTTGACCTTTGTGTCGGTGATCAGTTGTAACTTAGAATCCACCTTAGATCCCATGAGGACACCATACTTCAAATATTTGGACGTGAGCGGGAGCTTCTCAAGTGCTTTCTCAACCCTTGTTTTGGTGGCCGCTCTTATTGAGGTGGTCGGGAGTTCCAAACTTCCGGGAGGGGAAGCTACCTCAGACATATTGATTTAAAAATTGTTGATAGCCTAGAAGAATAGACAACCATTAATACAAGTAATTAAATATAATAAATTTTTGGGTTCCGTAGATTTTCATCGCCATTTCGCACCTGTCCTTAAAAGGATGTTATCTTGCATCAAATCTTGTAAATATAATAAATAATAGCTTACTTTGAATTGTATAAACACCTGGGGGTCCTAGGGGTTTTGATCCATGCAAAAAATGTGATGAAGGTCATGGGATTACGTGGAACCCAGAGTCTGAAGAAGCTAGTTGTTATTGAAGTGACTAGGCAATAAGTCATACTAGGCTGACATGGGTTGTCACATGGTGATGCAATAAATGGAGTAATGGCATTTAAGGTGATAGTTGTCTTGACACAGATGGAATGAATGCCATTTATGATTGTTTTAAGTGCTCACGCATGGGTAATTTAATCTTGCCATCAATGCCAAAGTGATAGGAGGAGAGAGAAAGGATGCAAGTCAAACAGGCGAGGTGCCGAGTTCAAGTCCAGCAAAAACTAGGTGGGCAAGCTTGAATTAGATTCAACAATACAGAGGGCGCGGTCAGCTCGCCACAGGACAGGTTAAACTTGATGGGATATACAGACTAAATGCAGAAAGTACCCTGAGAAAAATTCTATTTACACAGAAGGCTGAAGAACCAACCATTTTACAAGAGTCATCGACCAACTACTAACAAATTTACAACTATTTACAAAAGCTTACATAAACTTACAAAGATTTACAACTATTAACACATTATCTACATTATCTACAAATGTGCAGAAATAAACAATACATGGAAAGCGGAAAAAATTCCTGCAAAGCCATCCCACCCACGGGAGGTGACGACAAAGACCCAAACACACAAAGAAAACAAAGCAAAAGAAAACTAGAAATGAAAGAACAAAGAAAAAATAAAAGAAAAAGGAGAGAAGGGTAGGATGGACCTACCAAAAAAGTAGGGGACGAGGGAGGAAGGGCACTAGAGGTGCTCTACAAATGGATAGTGTCAACATGCCAAAAACATGTTGAGAACCCAAAGAATACCTTGAAGCATGCTTAATCACTCTGAATCATTTTTAACTCTCAAAGAAAATCCCACTTAGCTCTCTGTGAATTTGCACAGATTGGTCTTAATTAACTTTGAGGGTAATTTGTTCACGGTAAGTGTAACAATGATAAGTGAATTTCAATTTATATCCCTCAAGTTAAAGTACACCATTCCCTCTTGCAAGTCCCTAGAGAAAGGCAAACCTCCAGACTCCAGGCCCGGGGTATCCCGCGGGATCACACCCTCTAACTAAAGAGGAAGCAATGGCAGAAGAATCCTGGAGTCGGGGATCTGGCTGGCACAAAGAAACAAAACATTCTGGGACCGGTCCTTGAACAAAGGAGGTCCAAAAGGGAACACAACAACGGTCGCGTGGAAGCAAAGGCTGGAGAAAACAAAAGAAGCCAAAAGAAACCAAGGAAGAACCAAAAGAAAAAATGGGGACCCAACATTTTGCCAACAAAATGTAGGGACGGGTATGCAGGGCATAATAGTTTCTAGTACCAACCTAATATATTATTAATGTTCTTCCTCATTCCTTGAGTATATTAAGATATCATCTAAAAAAAGATCACAAATACATCTACAAATGGTCGAAAGATATCATGCATCAAAGTCATAAATGTTGCAGGTGTATTTGTTAAACCAAAAGGCATCACAAAAAAATTATAATGACCATATCACATTCAAAATGTAGTCTTCAAAATATCAGATTCTTTAATGCAAATTTGATAGTACCCTGAATGTAAATTTATTTTGGAAATAAACTTCATACCATGTAATTGGTCTATAAGGTCATCAATTCTAGGAAAAACAGTACTTATTCTTTATGGTTAATTTATTAAGTTATTTGTAATCTATGTATAACCCCATAGTTGCATCTTTCTTTTTCAAAAAAATACTAGTGCACCCCAAGGAGACACACTTGTCCTTATCTTTCCAGCTTTAATTAATTATGTTAATTGAATTTTTAGTTAAGGTTTTAGTTCACAAATTGATTGACGATAGGGAGTTTTGGAGATAGGTTCTTCCCAGAGAACTAGATCAATTGCATGCTCTACAGATCCACTAAGAGGTAAACTATTTAACTCTATGCGATATACATCTTTAAATTCATGTACCATAGGTTTGATGTTAAGATCTATCTTAAATTTATCACATGTTTGTAAGTGCATAGAACAAAATATTTTGCAATTTTTCCTTGCACTACGCTTCAATTGCATAGCTAAAATAGTTTTAATGCTAAGAGGACTTTTCTTCCCCTACTGAATACGACATGTCCCCGTGTTAGATTTTAGGATAACTTGCTTATTCTCACAACCTAGAAAGACATTACTTTTCTCTAGACAACTGATCCCTAGAATGTCATGATATTTATAGAGATTTAATATGTGAAAATGATCATTTGTTAAAAAGTTCCCTAATTTAAATTTTATATTTTCAATAATTGCGGTAGTTTATCTAAATATTCTACCATCTGCTATTTCAATGGCTAAAGGTTCTATTTATTTAGATATAATATTTAATCTTTCCAAAACTCTAGGAGAAATAAAGTTATGACTACTTCCTGAATTGACAAGAAAAATAATAGGGTGGCCACTTATAGAACCTTTAATTTCAGTAAGAGAAGGTTGATAGTCTAGAATAAATGTATCTACAATTGCATAAATCTTCATATTAGGAGTGGTAGATTTTTTATCCTTATTTTGGTATTTTTGGGGAATTATACATACGATCTTTTTTACAATGGTTCTTACCACATTCCCCTTAGTAAGGATGCATGTGAGGACATTTTTGTCGAAGATGATTCCCAGAACATGTCCAACATTGAATCTTTGATGGTGTAGGATTGTCCTTGTTGAAATGGGACACATTGGTAGATATACATATGATAGTATTGGAATGGTGTATTCCTTATTTAAAAAGTCTCTTATATGACTCCTCTCCAATTCTTTTATGAATTTCCTTCTTTTGTCTTTCAATTTTGTGACAATTTTCAAAAATTTCAGTAATTTTTGCCGCTTCATTTATTGATCTTGGCTTACCATTGTTGGTAGTGGGCTAGTGTCCCTTGTAGGATTCATGACATGGTTTAAGAGCCTCCTATGGAATCTATAAGCCTAGTTGTATCAGGCATTAACAGGTTGATCATTTGGTGTAACAACAACCACTACTTATAACTAGTGGTATCAGAGCTTTGTTACAGGTTTGAATCACACAGGCCATGACGAGTGACACTGGGAGGGGTATTTTTGACAGTGGGCCAGCGTCCCTTTTGGGATTCGTGGCATGGTTTAACAACCTCATGTGGATTCTATAAGTCTAGTGCTTGTATCAAGCATTAACAGGTCGATCTTTATGTGCAATGGAAACCAGTACTTGTAACAACCACACCATACCTATGCTTGGTATTCACATGTTAAAATATTTATAAATCTAACAACGCGGTCATGTCCTTCAATAAATGGTGCAAATCTATTACGACTTTCAAAAAAAATTTATATTCACTTACATTTTGAAGCCTTTGTTTGAATTCAAAGAATTCATTCTTCTTTTCTTCCAAAAAAATATTAGATAGGTATAGCTCTCAAAATATTATTTTTTAAATTGTAACCATTTGTCCTTTCAAATGTTAGTTTTAAGGATCAAATTTTATCTTTCCACCAATTTGATGCACTATTTTTCAATTAATACGTAGAAATCCTTGTTCTATCATAACTACTTGTATTGGGAAAGTTAAAATATCTGTCCAAGTTGGTGATCCACTGCTCCACTTCCTCTCCTATACCTATATCATCATGATGTTCGGGTAACAATATTTTACAAGCAAAATTATCTAATTTTTATTGTATTTGTTTAGGGCCCGTTTGGTTGGGGAATTGGAAAAACCCTGGTTATGCACCAAATCCTGGTTATGCATAACCCTAGTCATGCAAACCCTGGTTAAGCATAAAATCCCTGTTTGGCATGAAATTTTAAATCCTTGATCTTACTTCTCGCTAAGCTACTCGCACGCAGGTGTGGGAGAGCGGAATGTGGGGCTCTAAACAGCCCGCGTTAGCAAAACCGCGGCCAAGGACTTGTATCAAGCATAGATCTCTTAGCAGCTCGCATAGCAGAACCATGACCAAGGGATGACATCGTGCGTGAATCTTCTAGCAGCCACATTACAGTACTACAGTAACGTGAAGAAACAAAAGGTGTCGACAATCGTTGGGAGTTATGGGATAGCGGTTTGCAGTAAACACCTCATTTACCCTACGATCATTTCGAGTCTCGTGACTCCCGTTTTGACTACCGTGGCTCGCACTCTCTCTGAAACAATTTCCTCTTTCGCAAAAAGCCAATCTCTGGTGAAATTGATACTTTCCGTTTGCACAGGGAAATTGGAAAATGTTGCATTGTGGGGCGGACCCGACGGGAAAATGTAAATGGGTTTAATTTTGATGGAATCCATGGAAATGAAACTCATTCCACCTCCTGAGGTGGAATTCAGATATCCACGTTTTTGGACAAATGAGGTTTTCTAAATCCATGTTCGCATTTTCAAAAAGGGCATCCAAACAGGGAGTTGCACCCCATAACCGGGTTATGGGCGGCATAACCCGGTTTTGGGGTGCAACCAAACGGGCCCTTACTTAACGTTCCCTCTAAATATTCTGATCTAGAAGTGCAAGAATTGATTGAATTCGAGGTCTCACTTTATTCCAATGATTCTCGACGTCATTTAGTTTTTGACCTATGTTTTTTATTTCTCTTTCCTTTTCGTTGTGTTGACTGAGAAATTTTCTTACTCTCTGAGATTTATATTAATTATTGTTTTCCTATTTCTATATATTCTTGTTTAAGTTGTTGTACTTGAGCCACTATTTTGACAACTTCCTTGAGTAGGGCTTGATTGGTGTTCTCTAGGTCCTCATAAGTTTTTATATCAATTTTTGAACTCACGGTAATGGATTAATCTTTGAGTTGTTTCAAGTTTTCGGATATCACTTTGAAATGTACTTATTTTCCTTAATTGAAATAATTTGTATTCCACATAATAATATAACTAATAGAAAATCTCAACTTTTATGCGAAGAAATCCAATTCAATGGAAAGAAAGATATAAATTCATCTCTAATTTAGTGTCCCTTGGAGAGTTGTAGATCTCTCTCTCTCTCTCATAGGTCAATGTTGGGAACTTGAGAACAGTCAGAGAAGAGATTGTTAGGATGAGAGAAAGGGTTTCATAGAGCAGTGGAGAAATAGCACTGCCTCAGATAGAGGATGAATGCAATTTAATAGAGTAGACAACGAGTGAAGTCAAGAATGTTTTAGCTGAAGCAAGGTCAGATGAAAAGGAGTCCAAATCTATGAAGGAATTTGGGGCACAAAGGTATATGCATTTTTCTTGTATTTGAAGATTCTACATTAATAGCAATGATTAGGAAAGAAAATATTGAACTTACCTATCCGAATTTGAACAGGTCGAAGAACTTTGGATGGCCAAATGCTTATGTCTTTGCAAAAGAAGTTGGAGAATTGACGGTCAATTATTTCATGGAAGATATACCAACTGTTATCATTTGTCCTACAATAATCAAGAGCAGCTTAAATGAGCCATTTTTGGGATGGATCAAAAGCAACAGGTAATAATGATAGCTAGATGTATTAGACAAAAATAAATTGTTTCCTTCATTGAAATTGGATAGATCTATTAGATTTGATCTATTTGTCAAAGAAATGTATCAAAAAATATCTTACAATGGATAACATAAAGATGTATCTCTTATGTGAGACATGACTGCACATAACAAATGTATGGTGTGTGATTAGATATAGTTTATGTATTTTTTTACACTACCCACCTTTCATTAAATTTTATTTAAGAAAACAACACAACTAGATGATGGAGACAACCTATAATAAATAGGTTTATCAGGTACCCATTTACAAATGAAGAATATTTGACACCAATATCTTTTTGAAAATAGACAAACCTATCCTTACCAAAAGTTTTAGTGAAAATGTTTGCAAGCTACTCATTGATTGATGCATAGGATAGGTAAATTTCCTTATTTAGGACATGATAACATTAAAGATATTGTGTACTTCAATTTGATTTGTCTAAGAATGAAACACAATATTCTTATATATCTTCAACACACTTTTATTATCATAGTATATAATTATTGGATCAAATTGTGGATGTTGAAGCAAGAAGTCATATAAGCCATTTTGAATCACATACTACGGAAACAAGTGCCTTTTAATCTACTTCAATTGATGACAAGGAGACATTAGGTTGCATCTTATAGATCCATGAGATTATACCATATATAAAATTGAAGAAATAATCAAAGATTTATTCTCTAGATTCTATGCAACTTGACTAAAACAAATTAGAAAAATTATAGTTTGAAATCTTGACTTTTCAAATCTTCCATTCCAAACTTTCCTCTTACTTGAAGATGTCTCAAATATTTCTCTATAGATAGCCAATGACTATGCATGGGATGAACCACCAATAGAGACAATATTTCATGTACATAAGATATGTATAGACAAGTATCAATTAAGTAAATCAAATTTTCTATCAAACTATTTTATAAGGTTTCATTAATTGATTTACCATTAGGGTCTTTAGTCATCATAGTTTTATACATTGGTTTTAATGATGCTTTATGGTCTTGCAATTTGAAATATTTGAAAATTTGTTTGGTAATTGTAGAGCCTCCCTCATTTCCCTTTTATAATTGACATTCTGGGGGGCATATATTGAGTTTATTATTGCAGTTATGACCTGTGAGATATGGAAATCAATTATACAAAGGAACACAATGATAAATCAAAGCACTTGATAACTAAGTAACCAAGACTAGATACATGATTGGACTAAAAAGGAACAAAAAACAATTAAAAAAATAGAGTGCAATCCTCCTTAAAATGAATTATGCTCCTTTTGATCTTTGGATTTGTCCATTGATGTGGATGTGTGCTCAAGGATGATGCTCCAAGATTCAAGTCTGTGATCTCAAATTGGCATTACAAGTTTGCATAAAAGATGGATATATGTGTAAAGGAATAAGGTTCCCTATATAGGAAAATGGACTCAGAATCAGTGGTCAGGATGCAAACCTGAAGCGGGGCTCAGATGCACCTAGAAGAGAGCACAACAATTATGCTTCTTTAAGTGCTTCTCATTATGACAAATGTCACAAGGAGAGAGGATGAGGAATGTGACCATTGTGGTCCATGTGCAAAGGGATAAGAGGAGACTTTGGGGATAGGGTGAGTAATGAGGGATGTAAGAGCATTAATGGAGAGTGTAAGAGCATTAATGAGGCATTAATGAGGGTCTTAATGAGGTATGGGTGAGGGTGTAAGAAAGAGCTTGAGAAGTTTGAGTTTGGAAAAGGGTTTGAATTCCTAATCCAAGGGTTAGGAATGTGACAAGTTTAGTGAGTGATTAGGATTAGGGTTAGAGGTTAAGAGGGATTGAGAAGTTTGACTTTGGCATAGATTTGAATTCCTAATACAAGGATTAGGAATGTGACAAGCTTAGGGAGTGATTAGGATTAGGGTTAGAGGTTAAGAGAGGTGATTAGGGAGATGGTGATGGGAGGAGAGAGAATGAGTGGAGAGGTTAATTAGCTTATTAGGGTTAATTATCTAATGAAGAAGGGTTAGCATGTGTTAAGGGGTTGGCTTGAGTTATAACTCAGGGTTAGGTTGTTAATGTTATGAAGCCATGTGCTTAAATATAATATATTTAACTATTTAAATCATAAGTGGAGGAAAAGAGGATAATATGAATTAAACTAAATGAATAAATACATTCATTCAAACTAATAGGGGAAAAGGGGTTTTAATTAATTATTAGACAATTGGTTTCCATTTAATAATATATCATACTATAGCTTAATTAGATGAATTAATTAGGATAGTAGGATAACATAAATCAATTAGGTAATGACTGATTACTTAGTTGATAATGTCCTAGAAGGCACTAAATGTGATTAGATATTTTAATCAGATTTAGGTGTCTAAATTTTGCCCCTCTTCGACATAGTGTTAGAATAACGCTATTTCAAAGGCGTTTAAAATTTTAGACGATGTGAAGATGTGACATAGGCAATGAAGTTGCCCCAAAGTAATGATTAGGATATAATTAGAGTATAATTTGACTAGGGTGATTCCCCCTCGAGAGGGCGGAAGGAAAAATAGCGAAGCCCTGATGGTGTATCAAAAATACAGCTAAGATCGAAAAGAAAGGGAAAGAATGAGAAGAAGAGGGTGATGATAGGCGATGTGGGATTCAAGTTTGCATCAGGGATGAGGGAATAGGTGTATGGGATTAAGAGGGATGAGGTATAGGATCATTGTTGGGATGGAAGGAGTTGATTGGTAGGATAGGAATAGGATTGTTGTTGGTGTTGATAGGATTGATTTTGCTGGGGAGTGGATGGGGGGATTGAAGCTTGAGCAAGGAGTATTTAGGAGGGGAATACTGCCATGTGGTTGAGCACTTATTTTTATATAGAAATTCTAGAGACCATGCCAATTTTACTAGGAACATGAGCCCTTGTCACCAGTGTTCCACAAGATTGACACAATAAAAACGCAGGGCTTGCCCCAACATCACACATGACTCCTAGACAGAACCATGGTTGAAATGGTGGTGGAGAATCCCACAAGAAAATGACATTTCCCAAGTGCAGCATGTGAACCCAAAAGGATTACATACATGCAAGGGTCATATTTGAATGACTCACACGCGTAAAACAAAAAGATCAAGTTCCCTATCCCAGGTGCATCTACTCACAGCATACCATGATATGAAGAATCATGGAAACTTTAAGGAGGAGAACAACCAAAAAGAATCAGGAATGATAATTAAGAACCAAAATCAAATATCAAGATAAACAATTCAACCATAAGACGCCTTTTTCTAGAGAGATCAAATGATACGGAATGTTGATTGGATTCAGGTCATTCAAGAGGAAGGATACATCTTACAAGGATCTATTTTGATGATGATGATTGGATTTAGGTCAGACATGAGGAAGGATACATCCTGCATGGACCTAATCTAATGAAGATGATGATGATTGGATTTAGGTCAATGTGAGGAAAGATACATCCTTCACGGACCCATTTCAATGGAGATGATTGATTGGGTTAGACGTAAGGAAGGATACATACCACATGGACCCGTTTGATGGAGATGATGGGATTGTTTTGTCATAGATTGGCCAAAAGATGTACTGAGACCAAATTGCTTGAAGCGTGATTTGGTCAAAAGGAACTTGTCAAAGCACAAGATTTGGGATGGAACTAGATCAATTTTTGCAAGGAGACCAAATGAGAACACAAGATATGTACAAGTGAGACTAGACTCAAGACTAGACTGACATAGACAAGATATGTACATATTGAAAGTACATGAATCTTAGAGAGAATGGATGAGATGAGGAAGATATGCATGATGTTGCCCCAGTTGAGCCAAAAGGCCAATATAGAGGAATGGCAGATGGGGTTCTCTAGATGTGGGAACGATGTAATCCCAAAGAAAATACAAGGATTGGGAAGGATGCATCCCAATGATGATGAGTGGATTGTGATCAAAGCTTGCAGAAAGGTGAAGGGTGTGCTTGGATGGGCTGATTGCTACTTGACTTTGGATAGCTGGAGGATGTGGATAGGATTTACATGTGATGGTAGGTCATGAGGAGAATTAGGATTGGAATGGGTGGCATTGGGTGCATGAGGATAGCCTAGAGCTAGATACAAATGACAAGGGAAGAAACAAGTGATGGGATATATGAAAGGAGGAATTGGAAGATGGAGAAGATGCTCAAAAATGTGGACAGGGAAGGGCTGGATAGAAGGATTTTAGTAGAGGAATGAAAGGATAGCTGAAGGATTTGTGGATAGGTGGATAGGAGAGGAGGATTGAGAAATGATAGCTGGATATGAGAAGGTCTCCAAGGACTATGTCACCAAGGAAAAAAATTCCCCCATTAAGGATAGGTCATGCATGTGAGGAAGCATTAGGAGGGGGGTATGATAGGATGGAAGAGAGGATAACAAGAGGATGACATAGTTGAATGAAAGATAGCATGAAGGGTGGATATTGGAGGATTATAGTCCATAAGGATAGATGGAAGGAAGGATTGGTGGATAAAAGGATAGGTGGATAAATATAGGAGATGGGAGATGGATGTCAAGTGATGTCCAAAAGCATGTAGATATGGTGGCTTATATATTTATTATTAAGATCCAGAGGAGGATGGAGGAAGTGAAGATGAAAAGAAAAGACATGGATGGTAGATGGATGGTGGCTAGAAGGAGCTGCCCCCAAATTTGAAGAGAAACTAGATGGAGGAACTACACATGATGCCTATTTACTAGGTTTTCATCATGGTACTTGTCCAAGGTGCTTGTTTTCCAAGTTTTCAATAGTGGATGAATTGATTTCTCTTTCTTTTTATTTTTTTGCTTCTTTTGGTATTGATCATGATATGTTGGTAAAACTTTATGTGGGATGAGTGACTTAGGAAAATGCAGGTATGAGATACTTATGTGGGAGGAGATATGTGGGATAGGTGATATGATGGTTGGAAGTATTTAGATAAAATGATGGAAATATAGTGGGATAGGGGGATGCTGTTAGGATCAACATTGGCACATGTTATGAGGGATGTGGGAAGAGTGAATGTAAAGTAGATGGTACCTGTGGATGTGATGTAGGAATCATGGTAGGAAGTTGTGGGACCTAAGGACCCAAAATAGATCTTGAAGATGGAGGAGAGGAATGCGCAGCTAGAGGATTAGTAACCTTGGATGCCACAATGCATTTTTCTTCTAGATGCATCTCATGTTTTTTCTTTGGGATCCACATATTTTTTTCTTTTGCTTTGGTGGGATTTTGTGGCCTATGGGATGTAGTGCATTCTTTGATTGGAGTTTATTTTTTTGGAGCATGTCGTTTGAAGTGGACATGAAAATATTTAGATTGTAGATCTGTAGATTTGTGCAATGGTGATTTGGCATCCAAATGACAGTGAGGAGCATTGGAAGGGATGTGAGAACTTGCATGAGATGGAGGAAATATAGATAGAGTGGTGGAGGTAGGATGGTGGATGGGGGGCATGGGTATGTGCCTTTGTTGATCCTGATTGGGAATGTAAGTGGTGTGATTTTTTATATGGGATTGATGGATGAAGGAAGGAGTGGGATATGATGTGGGATGAGATTTTGGGACATAGGGGTGAAAAATGGATTGAGAGGATGAAGGAGGAATATGGTAGGTTGTCTTGGGTTGCAAGGATGGAGGAGGGGGGTGACATTATATGCTTTAGAGGAATGATAGGAAGATGTGATGGAGGGTTTGAAAGCACTTTTGAACTTTTCTTTAGTTGTACCAACAATTTTGGATGAAGGATCCCGAGGTGTATAGGAAATACCACAAGGATTTTGATGTATTTTAACATGAATGGGCTCTAGAGTACCTTTCTTATTTAGGTCTATGCCTTTACCTTGATAATTCCATTTTTTAGCATTTGAGTCAAGGTAGGATACTTTTCAGTGAAGGAACAAGATGTGAGTCCATTATTAGGTGGATGGTAAATGGTGGAGATGTAACTGATTTATTATGTTTTAAGCATACCACCGTGGATGAATGTGAGTGGACCACAGTGATAGATTAATGGTGGTGGGATAGTTGTAATTGTAGGTGATAAAGGAGGATGAAGGGGAGAGGATGAGATGCTTGGATCTTGACTCTGGTGGGGTAATGGATTTAGAGTTGGAGGAGATGGAATGGTAGGATCTTGATATGAAGAAGTGCATGAATTAGGAAGTGGAGTGGATGGGATGCTTGGATCATGACTCAGATAGGATAATGGATCTGAAGTTGGAGTAGATGGATCATGTAATGAATGGAGTGGGATGTTATGATCTTGATATGGAGTCGATGGAATGATAAAATCTTCATTCAAGTCAATAGATACTTGAACATGATTTTGGACAAGGCCTTGACATGATTGGATTTATGTGGATTGTGTGATGGGGGATGTATGAAGGGATTATTTAGATGGAGGAGATACAAGGATGAGATATTTTGTGATTGGAATAGAGGGAAGATGGGGGGGTGTGTGGATGGTCTCTGCAAAGGGAGGGGATGGAAGGAGGGGAGAATATAGGATTTGGATATAGTGGGATGTTAGGATCTTGCTTTGGAGTGGATGGAATGATGAAATATTCATTCAAGTCAATGGATACTTCAACATGATTTTGGACAAGGTCTTGACATTATTGGATTGATGTGGATGGTGTGATGAGGGATGTATGAAGGGATTCTTTAGATGGAGGAGATAAAAGGATGGGATATTTTGTTATTGGAATAGAGGGAAGATGGGGGGATGTGTGGATGGTCTCTATAGAGGGAGGGGATGGAAGGAGGGGAGAATGTGGGATTTGGATAGAGGGAAAAAGGGTGGATGTGTGAGGTTCATGGGATGGGGTGTGGATAGTGTCAAGAGGAGAAGATTTGGATGAAGATTGGATGAATTCAATGGATGAGGGAACTTCAATGGTGCTAGAAGATGGAAGAGGATCAAAAAGTATGAGATCTAGAAGGGAAATAATAGGTATGGGATATGGAAGAGGAATGTTGGGTGTGGGAGATGGAAAGGATTCATCACTAGTGTTTTCCCATGGGGGAGTGATATGACATGACCTTTTAAGAGATGGATTTTTCATTGTCTTCCTTGTGAAACTCCTTGGAGGCTTATGTATTAGAGATGGAGGATCCTTAGGTGTAGATGGTGGGAAGTTAGGGTAATCCACACATGAAGATGTGGCAATGTCTTGTGAACTTGTATGGTTGAATGATGGTGTAGAACTGGGTGTACGAGATGGTATGGATAGATAGATCACATAGGTAGTCATGAAGTTAGCTTGTGAACTGATTTGACTAACGGATGAAGGGATGGATTGGCACATACCATACAAAGTGGATTGAGGGATGTAGGTGGGTTGAAAAAGGTGATTTGTGTTAATGAAGGTAGGAATGGGAGATGATTGATTGGAATAAGATAGGGTAGATGGATAGGATAGAGTGGATGATGGAGGAGTAATATCATGAGGATTTTGGTGATGGATTGGAGGAAATGGAGGATGAGGATTATGAATTTTAAAATGGGTTGGAGGATAAGCAGATGGTGGATTTGGACTAGGAATGTAGTTAGTAGTGCTGTTGTGGAAAAATGGAGTTTGGGATATGATCATGGTGTAAGATGGAGGCACGAATGTATAATAAGGAGATGTAGATGGAGGATAAGAAGGATTTCCCTTATCAAAGGTATGATAAGGAGTGCTAGTGGGTATGCATGGCGGTATGATGTAATAGTGTGGAGGAATGACTGGAGCTTGGAGGATGCTTGGAGCAAGATTGTAAAGGCTTTATATGTATGCATCATGATCAACAAGACCTTCATCATCACTAGAATAGGATGTTGGGGCGATCTTGCTAAGGTTTTCAAAGTATGAATCATGATCAACAAGACCTTCATCATCACTGGAATAGGATAAAGTCGAGGAAGAGGTAGGAGAACCAAACTCATCATAGTAGAATTGTGACATGAAAATTTTCTGATGAGTTGAATAGGGAGGAACGATGAACATGGATGGAGGAATCAAGCTCACATTAGGAAGAAGGACTGACTCTGAAGAAGATGGAAAGAGGATGGGAAATGGAAAAGATACAATGCAAGGATTTTCCTAAGAAACTAAGGATGACAATGCTATGACTAGGAGCTAGAATGATGTTGTCTATGATGATGAGGATGCTTCCTAAGGACTAAAGATGACTTGGCATGCCAAAAAATGAAGGGTTATTTTCCCTAATGTGGGATCAAGTGGATGATAATTGGTCTACCTAGGAAATACTTTTGGTCATCGGAAGACCAAATTCTCTATCAATGCGAACCGACATTTTTCTCAAGGTGATAAGGTTACAACGATAAAGTAGATGATCCTAGGACAATTCTTAGCCTAAGGGAATTTAAGATATGGTTTTAATTAAAGATGTAGGTTGAGAAAATCTAAAAAGGATGTGACACCAAGTATGGGATACACTGTAGGATTGAATGCTATGATGATGACTAGGATGATGATGCTAGGATTGATTAGATTTGTTATAGGATTGGATGAGACTAATTTAGGAATGAGTGCTAGGATGGATAGGATTGATCTAGGATTCACTACTAAGATTATGATAGGGTGTGTGTGATGTGTTTCTAAAAGATCACTACCAAGGATGATCCTAAAATGCATGCTAAGTGATATAAGAAGAGGAAGAGTGGCTCATGATGTAGCTAGTCATATTTCACATATGCAATGAAGGTCATGTTTAGATGGTATTTGCCTCAAAAGTGAGAAACTTTGTTTGTTGTATATCACTTTGTCAAATTTTTCCCGTTTGTGAGTCTCTTCATTGATATAATAAGTAATGTGTTGGTACTTTTGGGCCTCTCTATTCATGTGCTTATGTTCTCTGTATATAGGAGGCAAAGGAGTCTTCAATTTTGTCTTTTTGATGGAATAGGACATGAGCTCAATTTCAAAAGATATTTTTAGGATGAGACAGTGACTATGGAAAGTATAAATTGGAATTGTATCGTCTTAAAATGGAAGCACTTCCATGTTAAGAAATTTTATCCCTCCTTAGGGTTTTTTTTTTACCACCATCATATTTTTCCCTCATTTGTGCATCCTCTCCTACTTCTATTCCTGTTTAGGACCCTGATTGGGCCTCTTCGGGCACCATCTATCCCATCTGGCATGTTTTCCAAGAGTCCTGACTCCCTAGGTCAAGGTAGACCTTGACCTTGACCTAGGTCAAGGTCAACCTCCACCTTGAACTAGGTCAAGGATGACCTCAACCTTGACCTAGGCCCCCCTTTCAAATCTAGAAGTTTGTCGGCTGCCAGAGGTCATCAAAAATTCATTTCCCGCTTTCAGGTCGGCTATTTTAGGTTCCGAAGTGACGATTATTAAATTATATTTAAGACAGGTCCTCTCCTAGGGGTATAGGCCTAATTGGAATTTAATTCTCCTATGTAGGTCTCTCTAGAAGATTGTGCCCTAATTTCACATAAAAGGAAGTTTTCTCCTCTCATTTTCTCTAAAACGCAAGAAGCAATCCTAAGTGAGCTCTAAGTACAAAAGTGATAATTCAAGCATCCATTTTTATACATATTTCCAAGATTTTAGAGTGTTCTAGTATTCCTCTCAAGCATTCAAGTTCTCCATTGATATCAAGGATTCAAGCATTCAAGCCTTTGAATGGATTTGGTTCAAGCATTCAAGATTCATCATTCAAGACCCTAGATCTATCCATCATGGTGGTGTGATCTTCCCTCAAGATCCTTTTTTTCATCCTCAAGAATCTTTCATTCTCCCTTCAAGGTGGTTTCCAAGCATACAATCATGGAGGTTTATATGTTCTAATTGAGTCCAAGCTTTCATATTTACATACCTGTTTGCATTGAAAAGAAATTGTATATCTATTGGATATCATAGCTTTATTATTATATTTACTTCTACTACTTGCTAGCATTCTTTAGTTCAATTATTGATTTCAAGGTTAATTCCCAAATTGGGGTTTGAATAAGGTAAACCCCTCCCCCCCAAAAAAAAACAAATCCATTTTTCTTGCAGATACAGGTTTTGAACAACAGATTGGAGTGTAGATTCTGATACCCTTTTTGGAAAACTTTCGGGATCCGAAAATTGATTTTTAGTCTGAGAATTTTTGGGTCGATTCTGCCCTAGGTCAGAATTGGAAATTCTAGGTCAATGGTGACATTGACTTGAGGGTACGAATCAGAATTGTTTCAGAATAGAAAAATATTTCTGGGTTTTGTTCGTCTTTGCATTTCTATTACAGATCCGGTCTTATATTTTCTAGAAACTGAGTGCAGACCCCTGAAAACAACATTTTTCAGATCTACAACATTTCAAGGGTAGTACTTTTCTCCTATCCATTTCAATTAAAGTAATTAATCTTTGTAAATCTATCAAACATTCTTTTCTATAAACAAGAATTTAAGATCTTCTTTATTCTTATTTTAAATCGATTGATTCATTTATGCATTGATCTTTCCTTTGGGATTAATCAATTTGGATCCTTCCTTTGTGTATTTTAAGGATAAAAGGAGAACATCTTATTTACCCTCTACATTTCAATACATCTATTCCATATACCTAACATAATTTTAAATGTAACATTAGGTCATCATCTCTATTTACTATCTTACATTTCGGTGACCTCTATTTTTTATGTTACATTTTGGTGAACCCGCGATAGACAACTCTTTATTTTTGGTGTTAGAGACTATATCTTGTGTGCATACTAAATTAGTTTTCTTTTATTCTCTTGCATTTTAAAATACAAAAAAATCTACATACTCATAAATATATAAAAAACATTTCTTGCATTTCATTCTCTATGAAGATCTTTAAGATGCTTTGGAGTATGGCTATTTTTCTCATTATGCTTCTTTTAGCATCTCTTTATAGTACTTATGATGTATATGAGAGTATCATTTATTTCATCATGTTTGTTAATCTGCATGTTTCACTTTCTTATGCTATTTTGAGATTAACTAATACTAGTCTTTCTACTTTCAAAACTTTCATTAAGGATTTGTGTAGTAGACTTATTACTCTTTTAGATTATGTGAAGAATTGGGTGGATGATATCCCATTTACTAATATTCCTAATCCTAATCCTATCATTCCTAATCTAGTTCATAATATTCCTAATCCTAATCCAATTCCAAATATTCCTATTTCTATTTCTCCATCTTATATCCCTAGTTCTTCCCACATTTATGATGGGGCCCAAGCTAGGATTGATGATACTGATGTTTGAGAATTCTTTCATTCACCTTCCCCTTCTTATCCAATCAGTGATGATATTAAAGGGAAAAACAAAGAAACCTCTTCTCCAACTATCATTTCACCATATACAACATTTTCTCATTAACACCATAATCAACCACCTCCCGTAGATGCTTTGCAAGAAAGGTACACTATCGGATATACTATGGTGGATAAACAAGGCTATAAGGGTTTAGGGCTTGTTATCAATGAACAAGGCATTAAAAACCCAATTATTTCATCTCCTAAACAAGATATGCATGGTATCAGTTTCCCACCTCCCCCAATCAAGGTGGCTGACCTTAACTATCATCCTCCTCTTCATGTTATTATTCCAACACCTTCTTTAGATCACCCTGATAATCCTCAAGATGTGGCTAAGGAAGTGGATGCCCAATTAATGAATTCTAAGAAAGAAATCTTCAAACCTATTTTGAAAAATACTCTCTCTAAATACAGATGTCCTTTTCATTATAGTAATACACATTTACTTTCTGATTGTGTGCATTTCAAATTAGATGTTAGAGAAAGATCTTCTTTAGGAATTATATCTCATTCCCGTGCAGTATTACAATTTCTTCATAATTTTGATATAGGTAATTCCCCTTGTTCTTCTATAAATTAGATCATTTTTCTCCTCTTGTCTCTTCACCTGGGGGCAAGAGGTATTTCATTTCAGTCTTCTAGGATCCAGTATGCTCTTATCATGTACTTTGTTTTGATTTTATTTTGTTATTCTTTCTATATTTTGTCCTTATAATTATGACACATACTTTATTCGCTCATAATCACTCATGATATCTTTTCTAGGACATTTGTTTTGTAAAGATATCTCTTTTCTAAAACAGCTCTTGACATAGTTTGATATATCCCTTGCTTTCATCCGTGGGGGGCAAGGTATTTATTTTATTCCTCTATCTAAGGATATACTTTCCTTAGCTTAGTGGAATTTGTTTATCATACAACATTATTTCCTTATAAAGATTTATGTTTTGGCTATGGATACCCTCTTATATGAGAGGTGATTTTCCTAGGTCATCACCTCCTATTTATTTTGAAAATTATGTTCTTTATAAACTCTTTCCTTTGCTTTGGGTTAGAGTTTGACTTCTTCATTCCCAGATTCCTCTTCCTCTTCATCACAGGGGGCTTGATGATTGAATATTTGGTCCCTCTTTTCTTTGGAAGATGATATTTTATCCTAAACACTCCTCTATGGTGGGGGTTTTGATGATAATATCTCTTCCTCTTTGATGATCCTTTGTCCATATGTGACATCCATTTCATGATTATATATGTTCTTAGAAGTAAGGGTCAATACTCTTTGCTAAGGATATAGTAAAACTGGATATCTCCTTACCTTGTGAAGTGGGTATCCTCTTTTTCATCCTTATCCTTCCTAGTGGGTAGTCATGATAAGGAGGGGGGAATATATAGGGTCTCCCTTATACTATATTTTACATTAGTTTACATTTTACAACATGCTAAATCCTCGGAAGGTAACACACATAAGTTTCTAAATCTTGAAGAGACACACATTTTTATTTTTATTTTTTGCTAAATCCTCGGAAGGTAACACACATAAGTTGCTAAATCCTGAAGAGATACACATTTTCAATTTTACAATATGCTAAATCCTTGGAAGGTAATGCACATAAGTTGGTAAATCCTGAAAAGACACGCATTTTATTTTTCCATAGTGATACAAGAATGTGGATCTATGGATATTTCAAAACTCGTCAGAAGACGCATTACAATTACAGAGCATAGTTTATGGGTGAACCTATTGGGCTCTCCCTCCTTTGTGATTCATGGTAAGGTGGGCATCTTACTAGGTGAGGTAATAACTATCTCTTTTCTCTCTTTTCGCTTTCATGCTAGTAGGATTATATCATGAAGTTATGTTATCTATAGTGTTGCTCTTGTGTTGCATATGCAAATCATGTATGTTTTCTATGATTAATTTCTCTTTACTTTCATATCTTTATGCATGTATGTTGAGTTAGAATCCTTGGCTCATGTCCTTGACTAAGTGATTCTCTACCTCATTGTGATCCACCAGAGTCTTTCTTCTATCTTTACCATGAGTATGTTCAATTTTCATACTCCCGCTAAAGTGGGGGCTTAATGTATCATCTTAAAGTGGAAGAACTTCCATGTTAAGAATTTTTATCCTACCTTAGGGGTGTTTTTGACCACCATCATATTTTTCCCTCATTTCTGCATCCTCTCCTACTTTTGTGCCTGTTTAGGACCCTGATTGGGCCTCTCCAGGCACCATCCATCCCATCTGGCATGTTTTTTAGGTGTCCTGACACCTTGGGTCAAGGTAAACCTCATTCTTGACCTAGGTCAAGGATGAAATCGACCTTGACCTGGGTCCCCCTTTCAAATCTAGAATTCTATCAGCTGTCGGAGGTCAACAAAAATTCATTTCCCGCTTCTGGGTCAGCTGTTTTGGGTTCCGAAGTGACGATTCTTAAATTATATTTAATATAGGTCCTCTCCTAGGGGTATAGGCCTAATTGTAATTTAATTCTCCTATTTAGGCCTCTCTAGAAGATTGTGCCCTATTTTCATAAAAAATGAATTTTTCTCCTCTCATTTTCTCTAAGATGCAAGAAGTAATCCTTAGTGAGATCTAAGTATAAAAGTGATAATTTAAGAATCCATTATTCTACATATTTCCAAGCTTTCAAAGTGTTCAAGTCTTCCTCTCAAGCATTCACATTCCCCATTGAAGATCAAGGATTCAAGCTTTCAAGCCTTTGACAGGATTTGGTTCAAGCATTCAAGAGTCATCATTTAAAACCCTAGATCTATCCATCATGGTGGTGTGATCTTCCTTCAAGATCCTTTTGTGCATCCTCAAGACTCTTTAATTCTCCCTTCAAGGTGGATTCCAAGAATAAGATCATGGAGGTTTATGGTTTCTAATTGATTCCAAGCTTTCATATTTACATACTTGTTTGCATTTGAAAAACAATTACATATCTATTGAATATCATAGCTTCATTATTAGATTTACTTCTACTACTTTCTAGCATTCTTTATTTCAATTATTGATTTCAAGGTTAATTCCTAAATTGTGGTTTGACAAAGGCAAACCTCTCCCCCAACAAACAAATCCATTTTTCTTGTAGATACAAGTTTGGAACAGCAAATTGGAGTGCAAATTTGGATACCCTTTTCGGAAAACTTCCAGGATCCGAAAACAGATTTTCAGTCTGAGACTTTTGAGGTTCATTCTGTCGTTGGTCAGAACCAGAAATTCTAGGTCAATGGTGATATTGACTTGAGGGTACAAATTGGAATTGTGTCACAATGGAAAAATATTTTTGGGTTTTGTTCATCTCTACATTTCTATTCCACATCTGGTCTCATACTTTCCATAAACTGAGTGCAGACCCCCGAAAACAAAATTCTTTAGATCTACAACATTTCAAGGTTAGTAATTTTCTCCTATCCATTTCAATTAAAGTTATTAATCTTTCTAAATCTATCACACATTCTTTTCTATAAATGGGAATTTAAGATCTTCTTCTTTATTCTTATTTCCAATCGATTGATTCATTTATGAATTGATCCTTCCTTTGGGATTAATCAATTTGGATCCTTTGTGTATTTTAAGGATAAAAGGAGAACATCTTATTTATCCCCTACACCTCAATACATCTATTCCATATACTTAACATAAATTTAAATGTAACAATAGGTCATCATCCCTATTTACTATCTTATATTTCGGTGACCTCTATTTTTTATGTTACATGAATGTTTGCAAAATAAATGATGATCTTGAGGATTTTGAGCAAACAATCTTTCAAGAGGAAAATCAACCTTGCAAGAGGCATAAAATGTCGATCTCCTTGGAAAAAGGACTTCAAAACTTTGAGATTTGTGTATGTTCAAGATTTGTTTTCACAAGGTTTATAACATCGCATGCACACACAAGAAATTCTACCTAAGGATTTGGTTAGCTTGAAAACCTTTTCTTTCATACGTAGGCATACACACGAGAGATAATCATAATATGTCCATCACCAAACATGCGGCTCCAGTCATGATGCTGTATTATCTGACTCCAATTATCCAACTCCAAATGCTCAAGGTGGCATGAATGTGAAAGTTTCTCAAGGAAGTTACTATCTTCCCTGTATAGCCAATTATAAAGCTTACGGAGGTGAAACAGGTAGGTTTCTATTTTAACAGTTGCTAGTAATTCATGGAGTCCTCGGAATCATTTTTTGTGATGTGACTCACTTAAGAGCCTAGTTTGACCATGCCAGTATGCTAGGGAGTTCACCTAGTATGGAATACCATAGAACATGACCCACCCAATCTTGAAAGGATATAGACAGAGATTTGGGTCTACCTTATTTCTATACCAGTTGAAGGATTTACCAGTTTGGGGTCATTCTCCAGAAGGACTCGTACTTCTTTTCGACAAGCCCCTCTAAGAAAATTTGAAAATTTTGAATGGTCACAATCACCTTTCTCTTGCACCAACGACCATGAAAGACAATGGGAGAGGATAGTGCGTGAAATGAGGTTGTGCTCTACAAAATTTCATGCAAGTGCACCAAAGAGGCAAGAAACATGATTGATTTCTGATAAGTTAGGAAATTTGTTTTCATCTAATACAGAAATGAACTCACAAGTTTGTTCATTTTATGAGCACCAAAGTGAAATGTATTTTCCCTTGTTTAATTGTCCTTATGAATTCAAGAGTGAGTTCATTTGATTGTTTGATTTTTAGAACCCAAAAGGAAATGTGTGATTATCTTGTTCAGTTTTATAAACCAAAAGGAGATGTGCGATTTGCTTGTTCAATTCCTTGTGCATTGGAGATTGCATTTTATTTTATTAGATTACTGTGCAAAAAGAAAGGGGGACTTTTAATGTGTGTACCTAATTGTTGGTGAATAATCTGATAAAGTGGCTTGCAAATATGAATAGACGTCTGAGTCAGCTTTCCAATACTTTTTGAATCATCCAAAATAGAGCTTGTATGTGAGAGTTATGATCAGTTCCATGAAAGTTCCTTCTTATGTATTTTTAAAGAGTGCCTGATGATTTCATCCACCTATGGGATTAAAATTGACATCTTGGTGACTGTCATAGAAAGTGAATAAAACTGTAAAATGAAAGTTGGATGGAAATAAAATTTAGGCAAGTGCTTTGTTTTGGGTGGCAAAAAAAAATATAATGCCCTCCTGCTGACTGGGCGTTGGCTGTGTTTTGGTTGTGTGGCTTGAGTGCCACATAGCAGGTGATGTGTGGCCCATTTGGATGGCTGCGTAGGTGAGGGAGGTGAGGTGGTGGTAAGGGCTGAGTGTAGGATGAGAGGAGGGTTGAACTACGGATGGGGAGAAGTGTGGGGGTGGTGGAAGGGCGGTAGAGTGGTGAGAAATTGGGAGGTGGGTGGATTCCTTGCCGAATGACTCAAATGTGATCTGATACTTCCTAAAGTGGATGACGACTATTTCATTAAGATTTAAAATATGATATTGTGGAGATGGAGAAAAAATATAGACTTAGGAAAGGTAACTTAAAAAATTAGATAGCGTAAGAACTATTCAAACTAACTATCCAATATAACAAATTTTTTTTGTGTTTGCTAGAAATAGGACAATCTTGTTTGGTTTTTGAAATACTATACACGCGAGTATCACTACATTTTTAAATCACTAGCTACTATGGACCATAGTTGCATGGTAAGTATCTTATAAATTGAAAAGAAATTCTTTAATATTATCGTTAGTTCAAAAATGAGTTCTCATTTTCCTCCTCATTTCTTATTTGTCATTCTCAGTTCAGTAGACAAGGTCAAGAAAATGATTCAGAAATTATGACTATGCCCACTATCATAACTATGTAGTATAATACATGGAAGTATCAGAATGAGTCTAAAGCATTGGTTGGTTTAGTAGTTGAGATTACAAAGGAAATGGAAGGACTAATGACAAAATCTCAGTGGATGAGCATGTGTTGGAGAAGGCGGGTGGTGGTTTTTGGCGATGGAGGCAGCAGCGGGTGGTGCAACATTTGGGCGATGGAGGAGGTAGTGGGAGACATAGGGTTTTGGTGAATGGGTGGCATTATGGGTGGAGGTAGGCTTGGTGGAAGGAGTGGTTTGGGAGGATTAGGGTTTGGAGATCGATTTTGGCCCGAGAGATTATGGTTTTAGACAGCGCAGGGGAGGTGAGATGGGTGAGTGAGCGCGAAGGAAGGATAGAGTGGTTGGGCATAGGGGAGGGTAGATGGGAGGTGGGTGGTGTTGTGGGAGTAGCAGCAAAGGGGAGTTGTGGTGAGAGGGTCTGGAGTTGTAGAGAGGGTTGTGAGAGGGAGGCGCGAAGGGAGGTGGGTGGGTGAGTGAGGTGCAAGGACTGCATGGGATGGGGAGGCGCAAGATGGAGGGGAAGGTAGGCGATGGGGTGTGGGAAGAAACAATGGAGAGGTTGTGTTGTGTTGTGGGTAGTGGAGGACAGCACAAGGGTAGCGGGGTTTTCAATTTTTTTAGTCCCACATATATGCGAAAGTGGAAGTTTAGGTTGTTTAAATTTACTAACCAACACAAGATTTGTTGAAGCAAAGGCTGAGGCCTTGGGTGTGCTTAGTTGTTGATTATGGCCTTCGGTTAGATTTGGACTGTGGTGAATTTTGGGGATAAAACCTTTGTTGGAGCTGCAAAATAATTTCCACTAACAGAGGTTTAGGATAAAAAAATCAATTTTTTTTATTTACTGACTGCCACCATGTCTCGATTTGCGTACCACACTTAGAGGCACAAATTTTAGGCTGGATATGGGCAATTTTATAGTCATTTCGACTAGAAATGGTGATCTAGACATGATGGTAGAGTTCCTTTTTAGCCGAGATGCCTTTCAAACCTGTGAGCCTATAAACTCATAAATACTTAAGAAATTTTTTTTAGGAGATTAGTAAGAACTCGTGAAGGTCCCACCAGGCGTGAAAAAATGTGAGCTATGGAAATCAGTTATACAAAGGAATACAATGATAAATCAAAGCACTCAGTAACTAAGTAACCAAGAATACATACATGATTGGACTAAAAAGGAAAATAAAACAATTAAAAAATCCAAGGAGTGCAAACCTCCTTAAAACAAATTATGCTCCTTTTGATCTTTGGATTTGTCCATTGTTGTGGATGTGTGCTCAAGGATGATGCTCCAAGATTCAAGACTGTGATCTCAAACTGGCATTATAAGTTTGCATAAAAGATGCATATATTTGTGAAGGAATGAGGTTCCTTATAGAGAAAAATGGACTTGGAATGAGTGGTTAGGATGGTAACCTCAAGAGGAGCTCAGATGCACCTAGAAGAGAGCACAAGAATTATGCTTATTTAAGTGCCTCTCATTATGACAAGTGTCACAAGGAGAGAGGATGAGTAATGTGACCATTTTGGTCCATGTGCAAAGGGATAAGAGAAGACTTTCAGGATAGGGTGAGTAATGAGGACTGTAAGAGCATTAATGGAGAGTGTAAGAGCATTAATGAGGCATTAATGAGGGTCTTAATGAGGTATGTGTGAGGGTGTAAGAGAGATCTTGAGAAGTTTGACTTTGGGAAAGGGGTTGAATTCCTAATCCAAGGATTAGGAATGTGACAAGCTTAGGGAGTGATTAGGATTAGGGTTAGAAGTTAAGAGGGGTGATTAGGGAGATGGTGATGGGAGGAGAGAGAATGAGTGGAGGGGTTAATTAGCTAATTAGGGTTAATTAGATAATGAATAAGGGTTATCATGTGTGAAGGGATTGGGTTGAGTTAGAACTCAGGGTTAGGTGGTTAAGGTTTTGAAGCCATGTGCTTAAATAGAAGAGATTTAGCTATTTAAATCACAAGTGGAGGGAAAGAGGATAATATGAATTAAACTAAATGAATAAATATATTCATTCAATCTAATAGGGGAAAAGGGGATTTAATTAATTATTAGGCCATTGGTTTTCATATAATAATAAATCAGACTATAGCTTAATTAGATGAATTAATCAGGCTGGTAGGATAACATAAATCAATTAGGTAATGATTGATTATATAGTTGATAATGTCCTAGAAGGCACTAAATGTGACTAGATATATTAATCAGATTTAGGTTTCTACATGATCATCTAGTACCCTTGTGAGATTGTACCTTGGGGCGATCTATGCCTACATGATTAGTAAGACCTCCTTTGGACTTGAGAAGCATTTTTAGGTTCTGATATGTATGATATGCCTGGTTGAGATGATCTTGTGATGTTGTGATAATCTTTTTAGAGGCGATTATATGACCACTCGGTCCAAATTAGCCTTGTTCTCATTTTGTGACTTTCCCTATAGTTGTGCTTGCAAATTTAGAGACACCTTGCTTGGTTCAACATAGCAATTCCTCTATCATTAAGGACCTAGTATGTGAATCCTTTATGATCTACATTATGGAATTTTATATTTTTGGATAATACTAGACTTTGATGTACTCTATTTCTTCTTACTCATATTAATGGTTCTACAAAACATTATGTTACATTAGGGCTTATTGATTTACTGATTATCATAACTAGTAGGTAAGTGTTTGATTAGCGTGGATTGAATTAGAATAAGGAAATTGTATTCACAATGGATGAGTTATGATTTTGATAAATTATAGGTGCTTATAGGTTATTTTCATAATAACATGAACCGATAATTCAAGTTGATTCAAGATTGTATGTAAAGATGTTCATTTAATGATTAAAAGGAATTACAATTAACTATTAGATTGGTTAAATTAAATGGATAACATAGTTCAATGTTATGATGGATTATTATTATATGGACTGCGTTTAGTAGGATTAGGTTATTATTAACATGACATAATTATGATTAACTACACTGAGATTTGAATTAAGTTCTAAAGTGATATTGATGAAAATTAGAATTGTATGATGATTCGATGTGTACCAATGTTTTCATGAGAGAATTGATTTGTGAAAACTGTTTTGGAATTATTGGTGAATTAAGTGAAATAGGTTGTAAATGACATATGTTGGAATGTTTTTCATTATGTATATCAATTTTATGTATGATTTGTTTCCTTGGGCTACTGAAATTCAGTTTTAGTGTGCAGGGAATTTGACCATGGAAATAAATCAGGAAACCAAATGTAGGCCTATGTGAATTTAGTGCAAGCCAAGGTCACGTCTAATAAGAGACAAGACCTCATTGAATTGTGTTTATTTTTTAAACCTATATGCTTGAAATATTTTCATTTCAAATTATAAATTGTAATTTTAAATTTGAGTGTGTGCTCAATTGGAAATGCCATGTGTCTTGTGAATTATAAAATGTGTGTGCCACTTGACACTTGTAATGTGTACATGTGGCTATGACACATCCACTTGATGATTAGTTTCCCACCAAGCTAGGTAAGTACCATATAGTATCCCCATCTGAACCCCTTGGTTAGAGAGCTTGAGGTATGATCAATTCATTTGAATTTCATGGATAAACTTTAAGTAGGTTTTTGAGAGGGTAAAAAGGCACATATGATTGAGTTTGGACCATTTTTAGGAAGACCACTTTTTATACCTATGGGTAAGGGTCATTTTTAACCCTAGGACAACCCTTAGTTGACCAAAAGACCCTTCCAAAAGTTGGATTTTCAAGATGGACGAAAATCAACTTTTGGAAGCATGGTCTTGGTTAGACCACCATTCCTTTAAGGTGCAAAGAATTTGCTCACCTTTTTGAGTTACCTTTCTAGAATCCATTTTTGGTAAGTTTGTAAGAGACTTAAGGAAGACCAACCAATGAGAAACTTACCTTTTCCTAAGAGCACTTTAGAAGCCTTTTTAGTGGAGACTCTCCATGGTTGAGAGTTTGAACACCACTCTCTATCTTAGAGACACTGCTAGTTTTTGAGAAGCTTGGAGAAGTAGACTTAGGAAAGAGGGAGCTCTTATTCAAATTTATTAATTAAGCTTGGATCTAGATTGGTGATACTAACATTTTGTGTTTGTTACATTTACTTGTTTTGCGTATTGGTAGTAGCGTTATGTTGGTTTGCAAATTACTTGTTGTAAGAAATTTTTTCATGTTAGTATGTGTTGTGATGAAGATTTTGGGTTTGGTTTCTTTCTTTTATTGTGTTTTTTTGTTTTTTTTGTGAATGAGAGTCTCAAGGTCCACTTAGGGTGAAGCTATTGTGACAACCCATCGGTGTAGAGTCTCTCCTCAAGGAGGAGAGGGAGAAAACATGGAGTATGGGCTCCATGAAGTCATGCCACCTTTTAATTTTGGGGGTCATAAGAGAGTTTTTTATGGCTTGAAGCCTTTGTGGGCATAAGGGAGTTCTTGTGCACTAGGAAGGAGATGATAAGATGTTTTTTGATGCCTTGTGAAGGTTGTTTTGTTTCTTTCTTTGGATGAATTTTTACCCTTCGGTACTTGGTCCACTTCACCCCATTATAGGATCAATATGTGGCCCATTGTGAAACCGTAGTTGGGAGATTTTGTGTTCTATTGTTCTTAATCTTTTGTTGTTAGTATGTGTGTATCCTGCCTATTTTTAGTTTCCCAAGCTTGGAGGTGGCCTCTTAGAGGCCTAGGATGGGAGGTGAGTATCCCATGGTCTTTGAAATTTTCCTTTGCATATTTTGGTGGCATTAGAAAATTCATGAGGAAAGAAGATAAAGCTTGGAATGAGGAATTTTTTCTATTTTTCAAATGTTGTATATGTAATAGCCTATATGGCTAAGATTGGAAATCTTTCTTGCTCTACTTTTATTTTGTCTATGTAAAATCCTTATGACTAAGACCTTGCAATATTGCTTCAAAAAGATTATTGTAAGTTTTAAAAATCTTGGATTTAATATATTTGTAAATGGTTTTATGGAGATTATTCATTATGTGTAGGGAAAGTAGTGAGTGAAGTTGTCTCTTACTAAATCAAGAGAAAGTAAGATACTATGTAAATGAAAGAGAAAACTAATTGAATATAAGTTATTTTATTATCTATATGCAAATGTTAGTTGAGCAACAAGGAAATCTCTATGTATTGTATATATTTCTTTTGAATTTGTTTATAGAAGAATGTAAGATACTAATCTTTTTTTGTTTGACAAAAAAAGGAAAAAAAAAACAATGCATGTTCATTGTTGTACATATGAATGGATAAAATGATTCATAAATGTAAATATAAAACTATGTACCTTAAAAAAAAGGTATACATATGGAAGTTTTATTTCTCCTTATGCTCACTTGTTTACAATAATATGAGTTAGCATTCAAACATATATTTAAATATTGCTGGGAAGGAGTTAAATTAATGCTAGGAATACTCCATAAAAGAAAATATATTGTATCACTAAGTTGATGTTTTTTATGTCATAGCTGTTTTTCAAAACAAAACATGTTCATAAATTCAAATCCATAACAAGTAATTATTGTAAAAAGAAACTAAAGTGAACTATATTTTTTGTTGTAGGAACTAAACTACCATAACTTATATTAGTTAGATGCATGTTTTTCCTATATAATGAGATATGATTAGTATATACAATGTGTGTTCATACATGAGCTCACAAAGAATATAAAAAATAAAAAATCTAGGTGTGTTTCTTAGTAAAAGTTTTGGGCATTGCAGTAATCTTCATTTGAGAGAAATATTTTGTTAGGTGTTTGCAACATTTATTTTCTAAGAAAGTGATGAAGTGATACATGATGCGTCATATAAAATAGAACTTAATATCTTCTCTCACATCTTGTATTAGTGATTTATTATTCCTCGTAATAAGAAAATCAACAACATATAACACAATACATATTTCCTTGTAAGATCTCTAAGTACATAAATTAGGATTACCATCAAATTTTTAGAATCATATTTAAAGAAACTAGTTATCAATTTTCAAGAACCAAGTTAGTGGGGTTTGTCTCAAACCATATAGTTCCCTTTGAAAAAAAATACCATATGTACCTTTTCTTTTTCAACAAAACCAAGAGCATTTGTGACATATAACTCCGTTTTTAACACTCCCTTTACAAATGCATTTTTGACATCCATTTGGTGATTTTCCTATCTATGATGGGAAGCAAGTGCTATGAACATTCTAACTGTGATCATCTTCACAACTAGAACATGGGTTTCCACATAATTAAAACCTTTAATTTTCTTATTGCCTATGGCTACAATTCTATCTCTTTTCTTGTCAATTGAACCATCAAATATAAACATGATTTTGAATACCCATTTACAATCAATGACTTTCATTATAGTAGGTAAAGCAATCTAATCTCATGTTTGGATTTTATGATTTTAATTTATCTCTTAATTCAGAGTATTTTTTTGTTTCTCATCCTTTATTGCTTCATAAAAATGCTTGTTGCATGACCACTTAAGGGTGATCCCACAATACTGTGTCCCACCTTTTGGCCAACTTTGACACTGAAGCAAACATTATGAAAAAACAACTTCGCTTTCAGGTACCTATTACTGTAAAAACATTAAGAATTTGAAGATGATGTAAACTACTGATTTTTAGGATTTTGTTTCTGGTTTTATATTTTTTTTTTTAAATAGAATTTATGTGTATCTATTTTTCATTTATTTGTATCCATTTGTCCTTCTCCTTCAAAATTTGTTTTGTCTAAAAAATCATCTTTTTTCAGGAGTGACACTCACTTTGACCAACATAAGTTTTTTTTTTTTATAAAATTTAGAAGAACATTATTATTTTAAAGATAGCTTTGTAACACAAATATCTAGAGAATCCAATTGGTTTCATTCAATTTGGATGAATATTTTATAGTTTATTGAGTTATGAAGTGACCTTAACTTTAATTTGGAGATTGGTTAATTTGGATCACTCTAGCTTGATTTGTATATATCAAAATTAATTTTTTATTTTTTTGATAGAAAGGAAAAACATAAATACCTATTTCCTAGATATTTTTCAAAATTTTTTAATCCGAATTTACTATTTTTCCAGAAGCCTCGAACAAAGAAGTTTCTAAATGGCGAGACAACCTATGCTTTGTAAAACTTAAAAAGAAAAGTCATAATAAACTCAATATACATTAAAATAATACTCATTGGAAATATTTCTCTGCATAGTATCATCCTATATTTGGGTTTGTCAAATGAATTCATTTCATCCCACAAAAAGTTAATGTCAAAGTGATTTTTTGTCAGCATTTTGATGAGTGCAAAGGAGACTCAATTATAGGTGTGGGTGAGGAGTAGTGAGATTATACCAAAGGTATTTTGATCCAAGAGGATTTTATCTAACTTTTTTAAATTTACTCCTTCAAATGGGAGCTCTCAAGACTTAAATCATTATATTTTATTAAAAATGTGTATTTTTAGTGAAAATCAGGATGTTCCAAAAAGGGGAACACACTATTGTGGGGACACCTTTAGAATACTTGTTATTGATGTGTGATTGATCTCATAGTATTACAAATTGGTATTTATTCTCCTAGATCACTGTGATATCCTTAAAGGAACATTATATTTTGAAGTGGACATTGTTCTTGAATTTATCTCATCAAATTATTCTCTTTCTTCTATAGATTCAATTAGACTTTCTAATCCCAGTTCAAAAAATTTCAGTGAGTATGATGATGGGGCATTATAATTATTTTCTTGTAATAAATTAAAATGGTTAATGGTTGAGTGGAACTCCCCTTGGGATGCTAAACTAACCACATCACTGAAGCAATGTCCTCCTACCATTGTCTTAAACTGGCTAAATAAATAAATATCACTAAGGTCTAAATTGAAGGAGATTGAAACAATATCATACAATATCTAAAAGGAAATAAAACTCCCTCATGCATTATTAAACACTGGATTGATGAATAAATGAATATTATAAACTCTTTCATCAAAAGCATGATTTCACATATTTTTTGAGAGGTTAACACTATTGTGGATTACTTTTCTAACTTTGGGGTCCAAAGTGTTAGAGTGATGAAGTGACACATAAATGACCCTCTTCACAATGAATTATTGGGAGATATGGAGTTGGAAAGGATACATGCACATAAGCCTTGGTGGTTTTTTTAATCATGATCAACACTAACTTTGAAAAAGTCTGGACTCTCCTCTCACATGCTATTTGAGTATGTTTCACCCTCATTCTTCTGGATGGTTTGTTGCATTTGAGCATTCAGTAGTATGTATTCTTGAGGAAGAGAGGAGCCACCACTATTGAGTATAGAAGGATGGGGAGTGATCATAATTGACGAGAATAAATCAACTATGATGAAGCTAAGAAAGATCACATTAATTGGAGGATCCTAAAAAAAGGAGGGGTTACCCCTTTCATGGAATATCTCCATGGGTTCAACCCCAAAGTCAAAAATAATTTCAAAGATAACTGGAAGAATGGGAAATTATACGTGTTTGGGAGGAAGTGGGAGGTTAGAGAGGATCTCATGGCTGATATCATAGGTCTTTCTATGCAAGGGAAAAAATATTCAAGAGTTGAAAGGACTATAATACTGCAACAAATAATTTTGTGAAATATGGAGAAGGGGAATTTTTGGTAAAAATAAAGAAGAGTGGTAATAAAATGAGTTCAATTAATAAATTATGGGCTGAATTCTTGAGGGTCATTATACAATATTTCTCCCTTGATAGTAGATTCACCACAATGTATGGGAACCACTTCATGTTGCTAAACATTTTTTTTCATAAGGTTTAAATTTCCTTTCCCTTATACCTATTTTTTCTCTTACTACTAGTATAAAAGAACATGGGAAAAATGCAAAGAAACCTTTGTTATATGAGGAACTTATATTATTGATTGTGGAATATTGGGAGTCAAGCCCTTTCCTCCCCAAATTGAAGAAAGAAAACCCTACCTTTAAAGATGTGGAAGAGGATATAGAGTGATGCAGGAGCATCTTGGGATATTGGCAATGTTGCATCAACCAAAAAATAGTTTGCTTCCAGTTTGTCTTTTGTTGAGTTTCTTTTAGTGTTCCCCTAGTTTGGATCATTTAAAAATTTTCACCTTAAAACATGTTCATAAAATCATGTTGAACATTATTCTAGGTTATCATCTCATTTTATTACTTCCCATATGAGATCTTGTAGATTCTTGTCAGGAATTAGTTTTTCTTCACATTTCACGACCGGTTTTTGTATTTCGATCTCGTGAAGAATTTTCCAATCGGTGAAGTTTGACGGTCCTCATTTCTTGATATTTTTTTTAATGTTTGTGGCCAAACCAATTGAGGGATCTTAATTCATATTTATTTCATTGGATGGAGATCCTTATGATTTGGATCCTGACCTATATTTTGTAATATATTTTCTTTTTATTGGTAAATGTAATCACTCTAGGATGACTTGATGCTTGCAAAGAATTTATAAGCTGATGTAATTCATCTTTAGGGGAGGGAATAGTGGGAAGTCTGGATATTTATTATATAGATAACCTCCTAAATGTTATCATTGTAGATATTCTTAGAATTCACTCTATAATCAAGCTTATATGCTTGGCATGTAAAACTACATGTTGTAGATTCATTGTACTTGATTTCAGGGTGATAATAAGAAAGTGGATCTTGCATATCTCTCTATAATTTGTGTTATTTCCATTGTGTAGCTCTTACTACAATGATTGGACTAACTTCTTTGAGGTTCCTCCTATCATTGGCTGCACCATAGAGAAAGATGAATATGAAATTTTATATTCATAGAAAGAGGAATGGGAGATTGAAGATGACTTGGAGTCAGTTTACCTTGAAAAAGAGGACCCATTTTATATAAATTCCAAGAGGAAGAGACCAACCAATTGTAAACAGGCTTCCCCTAACCTCGTCCCACATGATAACTCTTCATATCATGCTCATTGTGTTGATTTTACCTCAGATACTATAGAGTAGGCCCCTGATTCTTGTTAATTCATAATGTGAATGCCTTTTGAACTTAATGGCCATTTCTTTTAACACAATAGATGATTCCTTTAGGATGAGAAAGTGGATGTTCCAAGAAAAGGCGAGGGTAATACAAAGCCAATTGAAGAGAAACCAACATAAGGATTTTCCTATTGATGAGAGAGAACATAAATACCTTGTTGCATCACTAAAACAAGTGGTTAATAATTTTGAGATAATGTGGATTGAATACGAGAGAAGAATTGTTTCCAAAGAGAATAAGTTTAAAAGTATTAATGATAATATGTGCACACTTGTAACTTTTATCCATAAATTTATGAAAAAAACTCTCATAACATTTGAACTATGCTTGATAAGTTTGAAAGCTTCATCTTGAGCCTACTATGGTGATTTATCTAGAGATTAGTGAGAAGAAATCTCAGGGGGTTGTGGAGGAGAAAAAAAGTACCTTGTACCAGAATTAGGGAGAATTTGAAAAGAACCATTTTTCACTTTTTTCAAGATCACTAGGACCTGAAGAAAATTTCTCAGGATACTACCCACATAGAATTTGAGGCAAATGATTCCATAAAGAATCCACAATAGGTCTCTATTTACGATTATTTTAGTTTCTATGTCATTTTTTGCTTGTGTTTTTTTCTTATGCATGGCTACCAATTTATTGATACTATGCTTAGCGCGACATTTTGTAATTTGGGTTTTGTGTCCTTCAAAACCTGTTTGAACCTTCATTAAAAATATTCTCAATTTTTTTTATTAAGGAACCAAAACCCCTTACAATAATATTTTCAAGGGATCTAGAACCCATAAGAAAATTACTACAAGAAAAAAACATCAATCAACAATAGTCCTTTCAACAAAAAATCATCAACAACCTAAAATATATTCACAATAACAATTCCAACTGCTCCAACAAGAATTCAAAGCCACTCAACAATCTATAGACTTTTGAAAGACTCCCTCAACCTTGCAAGGGTTTTGAGTGGCTCCCATAACTTGAAACTTGGGTTTTCATGTCCATCCCATAACAAGTACAAAATAATCTTCCAAAAGACAACCAAAGGTACAAAAACTAAGCATAGGGAATAAAAAATCCCTTAACTTATATTGGATTTTAACATGGAACACAAAAATGTCCATTTATGGACAAAAAATACATCCTATTAGAACAAAAACTCCCCCCAAGATAACTCCCCTTAACCCCACTAAGAAGAGATCCCACCTCCATAGGAATAGCTAAATAAAAAATAATCCTACTAAAAAAATATTATAAGTGTGGTTGTTGTTTCACCAAAAGATCACCCTATTAATACCTAATACAACCACTTGACATATATAATCTATAGGAGGAAGTTAGTCCCATAACACAAACCCTGAGGGGTGTATTGTCCATTTTTCCAACAATCTCTCCCTCAACATTACCGTATGGGATTCAAACCTTTGACCAAGCTTTGATACCACTTGTTACAAGTGTGGTTGTCATTACACCAAAAGATCAACCTATTAATACCATGTACAACTAATTGAATTATAGAATCCATTGGAGATAGTAAGTTCCTTGTCACAAATATTGAGGGGAGTGCTGACTCTTATTACAACAAAAACCACTTCCAAGTAGCCACATAAGATGGGAAATATTGTTAATGCAATGATCAAAATCCCTCATAAAATGCATCCCCCCTTCATATATTATGGAACCACCTTAATAGGAAATAAGGATAAGGATGATAGAAACAAAAAGAGACAAGCCAACCACCTACAAGCAATAAGACACCCGAAAGGAAATAGGTGTAGCTCCACCTCAATTGAAGCATTAAAAGTAAAATACAAAAGAGTGTCCAAAAGAGCCCACCAAAATAGAGGAAGATAGAAGCAATGAGCTCTGAAAAGGGCATAAAGGACACCAAAACCAAAAAGCCTCTTTAACCCCAAAAAAAGAGAGCCTAGAATGGGTCCTTGAAAATTTACAGTATCTAAAAAGTCACACTTGCAAAAATAAAACAAGGCCATAATGAAAAAACTAAGCCACAAAGAAGGAAGACCAACCACCATCCAAAAAAACCCTCCACTAAAAAACCCATAACCAATAATTATAAGATCCAAAATAACACTATCCAACAACTTGTCAGTGGGTTGAGTCTTATCGATGTGGTAAAAATCGTAGAAGATGATCCATCGAGAAGCCACCACCAACATGTTATAAATAAAAATAGAGAGTGTCATTTAGAAAGAAGCCAAAATGAGAACAAAAACCAAAAAAAACACCCAAAAAGAGGCCTAAAGAGAAAGGATTAGATCCAAGAAAAACTTCACTACAGCCAAGAAAAAGGACACTTCCTTAAAGCCAAAGGAGCTCCCTAATAGGTAAAAGGAATGAACACAAGATAAGAAAACAAGTTATGAACCTAGAAAGAGCCAAAAAGGACATCTCCCATAGATATTCTACAATAAAAACCACAAAATCCTTTAAGATGCTATCGGTATAAGGAAGAGACCTAGAAAAAAATTTAGCCACACCCATATCCAGCCAAGAATGAGAATTAAATGGAAAAGATACATCCCCAAAATAGATGATCCTCATCAGAAAGCCAATTTTCCACCATGTTAGGGATGAATAAATGAATAAGAATCCTCTGCAAGCCACAAACAACAATAGCTTCATCATCAACCAAAATAGTAATAAATGAATCCATGACAATTCCACCTACTTCTTGGTCCTCATCTTCTTCATCCAAGATCATATAAGAAGATCCCATGTGATAGCCTATAACCATTGAGTTCAAACTCCCACTGCTCCCACCCATAATAACAATTAGTCTAGGGATTAAAACATTGTGAGTGGTTGGAATGTGACACTTTTCTTCAAAATTTAAATTTATAGAGATGTGGAGTTTGTGCGCCTTGGGTTCATACAATAGCTAAGATTTAGTAGAGTCAACATAACCTAAAATAATGCATTCTTAACTCTTATCATCAAATTTTATTCTCTTTTATCATGAAATAAGTTTATACGTAATTCCCCCAAACACTCTTAACATATAACTATTGGTTTCTTTCAAGACCATACTTCTTTTAAAGAGATTCCTTCTAAGATATTAGTCAAATTTTGGATCAGAAATATGATAGAATTTGATGAAACATGTCATGTAAATATAAATTGGCACTTATTTTAATCTGTTATATACTTATTTGGATGCTCTACTAGTTCCTCCTCTAAATTATGAGTGAGAGTTCTCATTGTGTTAATATATGATCTCTCTTCTATATAACTACACATAGAAATAAAATAAAGTAATTACATAGTTACACTAGTCCTATATATATATATATATTGATGTTTATAATAAAAAATCCTTTTATTAGTCCCTTGTAAAGCTTTGTCAAAATGACCTTGTAACTCTAAAGTGATTGTGTTGTCATTAGTTTTATGAAAAGTCATATCAGTGAATGTAACTGAAGGAGGCAACTCATATAATGGAGGAAACACAGTCGGTAAAGGAAACTGAGACAACCACCAAGCACTGAGAAAGCTACATATACCACGTCATGCAAAGACAATTACCGAGCACTCATAGAAACTGAAAAGAAAGTACTTGAAGATACCAAGTAAGCACAAGCATGTTACCAAGCATTCTACAACCAAAAATTTAGTTGAATTTAGATACATTGTATCTAGACACCAACAAAGAAGCATTGCACAAAATTGAAGGTAAGGGTTAGTTGAATCATTGGGATTCCAAACACATTATTGAACATGATCACGAGGAAAATCCACCAATAAAGTTATAGATGGCACGAGGCATTGGAGCTATAACCAAAGTTTAACTACTTGATCTCTACCATTGATTCATGATTCCCTAGATCTGGTTAACTGCCTAAAGTCATAGTTAACCACCTAGAAATTGTATAAGTGATTAGATTGAAAGAATAATCAAGATGATGTTGATGTTACTAAAGTTGAAGAGTTGGTGAAGTTGTTGTAGAGAGAAGTTAAGAAGACATAAGCATAAGGAAGAAAAGCTTATAATACTAAGCTACCGAGTGTAGAATGAGGTAACAGGGTTATTGAGCATAATGAGTCTAGACATCATTTGAATGATGAATTATTATTAGACATTTTTGTATTAAATTTTTTTGTATACAGAGAAGTAAAAATACTTTTTTGGGTAGGCCCTAAAAGGTCTTTACATTTTGTAAATCCTTTAACTGAGTACATCTCTTAGATTAGAGATTGTCAAATACTTTAAAAAGGTAGACTGAATAAGTATGTTGTACTCTTAATTGAGTATCATACTCCTAACAGGGAAAGCTACCATAAGTAGCTAACATTATAGCTCTAACCGAGCAACCTTTATACTAAATTAGTGTAGGATTGTGGGTCTCAACCCCACCAAAGTTTTTTCCTTAGATAACAAAGGATTTCTGCGTGACCAAAATATTTGTGTTATGTATTGCAGATTTGATGATTTGAGTTATTTACTTTATGTTGATATTATGCAATATATTCAACTCAGTAATTAAATAGTTTATATCCTTAAAATTTTGAAGTATATTAATTCACCTGAGTGCCAGCTGTAATCACCTAAAAATGGTCACCTAAACCCTAGACCCACAATCTCAACAATTAATCAAGAAACGCTAATCTTGATTATTCTAAGTCCTAAATCAAATAGGCAATTATCAAATTCAAACTGATCTGACCTAAACCCTAGGTCCTAATTATTCATCTTACTTGATTAATTAATTAATTCCTAAAATCACATTA
>MU224554.1:3319991-3337398 GCA_018584345.1 Thuja plicata
TGTGCATCCAAAATCAATTAATTTATTAAAAATGCATATGACATCATCAAATCCAGTTAATTGATTTATCAAAATGGAAACAATCCAGTTCCACTCAGTTAACTGATTCTCCACTGTTTATCATTTTAGAAACATTTCAGTTAACTCTGAACTGATTTTGGAAGTTTCCAAAATAACTGATCAGTCAGTTCAGTCAACTGACTCTCTCGACCAATCTAATCACTTGCACATGGATTGTGCTTCTTCAATCAAATCTAAGCCACTCTTTTTGTTCGATCTCGACTGTCGATTCGAGAGAGATTTCTATAAAAGAGAAACCCTTTTCCTTCACAAAGGATCCTAACTTTTTATCTAATGTTATTATGCTACATTTTTTTCTTAGCTTTCTTGCATTCTTAGCATAGCTTTAATTGTTGTTTACTTTTATGTTAATCATTCAAATCTAATCTTAGAGCATATTTCAATCGGTGTTTTAAAATTAATCTTACACACTTCAATTGGTGCTCTAAAACTAAATCTTAATTAGCTTTGGATTAACTGTATCTGTATAATTATCTTAGATCATTTAGCATAGTTTTTAAATCCCTCATTTAGGTCTTCGGTGTAGTCACTGAGCTTGCAATGATCTGAGAGCAAGCTCATACTCCTGCCTACTAGGAGGCAACAGGTTGACTCTTTCAGACATGCAGGATGAATGAATCCATATTCATTCCTATATGCAACTAAAGCATAATGACTATGTTGAAGTGTTTTTCTAATTAAGAAGGCCACTTTTATCACGCACATTTTTGGCACCCACTGTGGTGCTCGAATTCACGACCACAAGGTTAATTTTTGTGAGTTTTGTGATAAATTTTTGGGCTATTTTTCCAGAAACCCGACTGATGTTTTTATTGGTATGTGCACTTATGACATGATAAAGATCCAAAATTTATATTTCTGGAAATCTATTTGAGTTAGCTTTTATTTTTCGCTGGTTTGAATTAATTTCATTTGGATTTGCAAAAGTTATGATTGATTTAGTGAAGGCTAGTCAGAATCTGATTTTATGAAATCCGACTGATGTTTTTATTGGTATGTGCACATATGAAGTGATACAGATCCAAAATTTATATTTCTGGAAATGTATTTGAGTTAGATTTTATTTTCCACTAGTTTGAATTAATTTCATTTGGATTTACAAAATTTATCATTGATTTAGTGAAGGCTAGTCAGAACCTATTTTTTATGACAACAGGTTTTTCGATTATCAAATGATATATTATCTTTGACTAACCTTATTTTCTAACACATGGGATTGACAAGCTGTGTGTTTTGTTTTTTTATGGATTTTTATAACAGTGGGTTGCATGTGCAGTAATAGGTAAGGTTTTTATAAGAGTGGTTTGCAGGATGCTAAAAAATAAGACTAAAACACAAACTACTCACGAATTAGTTTTGCAGGTTGCCTTGGATCGATAGAACACAAAACATTGTGCTTGCATCTTGTTTTTTATTTCTTAAAATAGGAACCCACATGCAAGACTTCTTAAAATGAACATTTTTTTGATGTTTTGGGAATTACAATGATGTCAGGAAACTATGCTCTCGCCCTTTTGGGATGATCATAAATCTAGAAACATTATTGTCATTTTCTTATTCTGCTTGAAGTGTCTTTTAATTTTGTAAACCCAAGAAATTGCATGGACGTATCCTCTCCCCTCGCCTTCACAGATCTTGGGTGTAAGAGAAATCTATACAAATCCTTTAGCGTGGCTACCTCCTGAGTGCTTTAACTGAGCCGGTGAGAGTGGATTGCCCAACTGGTAACAGGCTAAAGCCAAGCCCTTCCAAACTGGTATACAAAAAATGCCATTGTGATTAGTCTCACAGTGGATAGGTGTGAATTCATTGTGGAAACCAAAATCTCCTCTAGTACCCTAGTGGTGTGTTAAAGTCCCTACATTGGTAAGGTGAAAACCTTTCTTTGAAAGGATTGGGAGAGCCCCCTTAATTGGCAAAATGTCTTGATCACAACCACTTGAATGAATGTACTTACTACAAACTTTGTTCTAGTATCCAAAATCCCTCTATCTATTGACGCGGAAGGTTAGAGACTAACTAAGATGTCCCACACTTTCACAGCTCTTAGTAGAGACAATAGTCCCTTGGGAAGTCATTACCCTTGGGATTCGAAGCTTGGTGTGCCTGAGAAGTGAGTGCACATGTAAGGAGGAGCCCGTGCCTCCAAGCTTCTAAGTTGTCTGCTATGAGTAGGCATGGCTAAACTTTGGTTCAAGTGGGAATTCAACAAATGTTGCCCTGGCTATCCTAGGATTGTGGTGTCTCTGTTATTTTTACAACAAAAATTTTTCTTAATGTGTCTTGCATGGGTGAAGCATCAAAACAAACAGACATCAAAACATTCAAATCAAACATCAAAGTGATCAACGATTCAAAATCTGCACTTCTAGGTGTTAGCTGTCAACTCTTGTCTAATTTCTATATCTGATATCAAACTCTAGAAATCTATCAACTTGCTATCCAATTCTATATTCTACTGTGAAGGTTCTGTCTAAATTTTCACAAATCTGTGTTCTCATCAACATCATCACTAGTCTATCTTTAACTGCAATCTATTTTGAAATCTGATTTTGCTGTGCTAGTCCAAGTGACTTTTTATCTTATAATTTTGTCTACATTGTCCTTATCCTAGGTTGTGAGAGCAGGTTCATTAGCCTTGACTCCATATCAGATTCGTTGCTTCTCTCTCTCATTTGGACTTTATCTCCTCCATCCTTTGGTCTTGGACTTAATCAAAAATTTAGATATCACTTCAGCAATTGTTAGTCAATCAATGAATTCATCATACCTCCTCTTCAATCTTCTATGAAAGCGCATCAAGACAATCTTACAATGTCTAAAAGAAAATGGGCTAAACCTTATGGTCCTAACAACATGCAAGAAGAGATTCTTATGGCAGCTTTATCAAAACAACTTCAAACTATGCAATCTAAAATCCAAGAATTAAAGGGGGAAAAGGATACACAATCCAACAAATCCTCATCAAGCTCAATCTATCCTTTTATATTTGATGATTATCAAGTGAGTGGCTCCAAAGACCTAAAACCTGCTGAAAACACGATGAAGTCTTCCTCCAAAGGGATTAGTAACATCATGAAAGAAAAACCTTGGGTTAAATGTGCAAGAGACTTCACTCCTTTGGGGAAATCTTATGAATCTACATTAGAAGAAATTATTGATAATGATCTCATCACATTACCTCTAGCCACATCATGTGGATGAAGATTCTTGAGTAACTATTGTGCATATCATCAACACAATGAGCATAAAACTTCATCTTGCATGGAGTTGAAACATAAAACCCAAGATCTCATAGATGATGGTATAATCAAAGTGGAAAATCCTAATGATTCATCTAATCTCGAGCATGATCAACATCAAGAATCCATGTCTAGCAATGGTTCACAGATCACATCTACTTCTTCTTCCATTCCTCCATCTCCTAAAGCTTTAAAACCAACCACACCATCTCCATCAAGAACTGAGCCTGATGACGACTATGTCTACCCTCAAGGACTGCCTCTAAAAGAGATCCAAGCTAATAAGCATATGACTGCAAGTCCTTCTCAAGCTTCAAAGATCATAGACCCAAAGTATCAATGTGGTTCAACGCTTATCATGCCTACTCCAAATTATTGTCCATCATCATGTCAAGATTCCTTCACGTAGATCAAAACTCCTACCTCATCCTTAGAGGTGGCTCCATGTCAAGAGACCAATCCACAATGTGTAGAAATGAATATTGGTAATGATCAAGATACCATCCATCCTTATCCAATAGTTGACCAAAGTCACACATCTCAAAATTCCCATGATGATTCTATCATCCCCTTCCATCCCTTCCAAGAATATAGCCCTCCATCTTCCAAGAAAGATCAAGCTATCCTTTCTGGCATCTCTAATGGGCCTATTGAAAATCGAGAGAAAGGTACCCTTTTTACACCATCTAAAGATCCTTTTCAAGATCAGAGCATCCCATCATCTCTATGTCATACCCATCCACATAAAGAAACCATCGTTCCTCTAAATCCCTTGCAGAATAATAAATCTCCTCAAGCTTCAGATGCAACTATCAAAGTTGCTCCTATCAAAGATTCTCATGCTACTATTGATATACAAATGAATTCAAAAGATAAGAGCCTTGGAAATGTAGCTCACTCTAAAAATGTTGATATCCCTTCCACACCTTATATCCCCCCATTCAAACATATGCATCAGCCTTCACTATCCTCCAAATCCATCCTTGGTCCCTATATATCAAAGCTGAAACCATCAAACCTTCCATCCATATTGGGTCCTTATATCCCTCCATCCACTTACCCTATCCCATATCAAGATCAACAAAGACATATATCCTTGAAATCTCCCTATCAACCAATCCATATGAACCATCCATATCAGCCCTATTTATCCACAATTCCTAAGTCTTTTGGAAGCAATTTGGATGTGCAACGAAGAAATAAAAAAATGAAGAATCCACGTACATATGAAGATCACTATGTCCCATCTAATCGACATGTGACTACAAAGGGACCACAAAGGTCCATTGAGAAAAGAATAAAATCAAAGAAAATATGGGTTCCTAAATCCATCATGGAAGAATTGCGTTCTAAGTCCAAGCAAGTAATAGTATCAAAGAAAATATGGGTTCCTAAATCCATCATGGATGAATTGCATTCTAGATCATCCAAAAGCAAAGGAAAATCAAAAGCTATGTGGATTCCCAAGTCTCTTCTAAAGGACTTGGATACAAAAAGAAAATCAAAAGTTATGTGGATTCCCAAGTCTCTCTTAAAAGGATTGAACAAAAAGGAAAATTTAGAGTTGGCATTCAAGCTTCCAAAGTCTTCCACTTCATCTCCATCTAAACGTCTCCCATCTTCTAACTCTATTTTGGGTCCTCCTGTCCCAAAAACCATTACCTTGAATACTTCATCCATCTTGGGTCCTCATGTACCAAGATCCATATCCACTCATACATCAAAGTCTTAAGCTATTCCATCCACTTTTCCTTCATCCATCCAATACCCTTCAAGGCATGTGTCGATGTTAATCTTATCACCATACCCTATCTAATATCCTTCCATTCATGTTATCAAATCCATCGCATAAATCCTTGACTATCATCTCCCTTATCCTTCATATCATTCTTCCCTACCATCACCCTATTAGCATCTTTGAGCATACTTTTAGTGGCCTTGGCCTATCCTAGCATATTTTTCAAAGGAGCACTATCCAAAGAGCATGAAGCTTAAGTTCCTCCATAAAATAAAATAAAATAAATAAATAAAGAAAGAAAGAAAAAAGTGCCTTGGTGAAAACCTGGTAAACAGGCACCTTGGTAGCAAAAGTGGAAATAAATCAATCCATCCTATGGTAAAAAATCACTTCTTGTGGCACCTTGGATAAGTACCATGATGAAAACCTGGCAAATAGGTGTCATACGTAATTCCTGCTACTTGCACTCTTCAACTGGGGGCAAGTTCCTTCCATATCATCTTATCCATCACATCCATCTAGCCCATGAACACTGATGTTCCTTCTGGTGATCTTGACAAGATTGAACCTATCCATAAACATCCTTTGCACTAATCCCAAAATGTTCACTTATAGCCTCCATCACCCCTTATGCCAATTGCGCTATCATAGCTATATCCTATCCTATCAAATTGACCACTTGGTCTTGATCAAAAATTGAAAAACAAGCTCTTATAAGTCTCTTGACATGTCCATTATTTTGGACCACATGCTTTTCATGACATCAGGTCATTATCCTATATTCTATCTAGCACTTCTCCCTGAGCCTACATTGCTATATTCTTTTTCCCTAGCTTGGGTAATCTTAAGGAGACTGTCTTTGAGGGTTGCATTCACCCTCTTCATCCATCATTGTCTATTCACCTCATCCATCAGCTTTCTAATCCATCTGTAATTATCTCTACCTTTCTAGACATTGGGGGCAAACCAATGTGATCTTACTTAAGACAAGAGTAATCTCTGAAAAAATTGAAAAATTGAAAAATGTCCTGAAAAAATGATCATCCTAGTGAAAACCTAGCAATAGGTGCCTTGAATCAATTAAAAAAAATTTAAAACATCAAAAATACAAAAAAAAATTGAAATTTGAAAAAAAAGATGGCAATAGAGGCATGCTTACTAGGTTTTCAATGATCACCTCAATCAATCAAGACCCTATCACTTGGGGCATCTCAGCTTCATTGTATCACATCAAGTTGAGATTATCATAATAAAAAACAACCCAATCAATTATCTTATACATTGATGGATACACTCAAAACTAGAGGTCTTAGACAAGCTATTCATTATTGAAACCAGGCACATTGATCAAATTGGTTTTATCGCTTCAAATCAAATCAATTTTTGCTTAATAACATCTCTACCAAGTAGGTGAAAACTTGGTAAACAAACGCCTCTTGTACTCAGTGCTCCATCTATCAATGCTTATTCTTGGCAATCTTTTTCTTTATTTTGTACATAGCTTTTAGTCACTTTTGTGACACTCTGGTTCTTCTGAGAACCCTCCTAGCTTGAAATCGATCCAGAGTCATAACCTAGGGGAAATCAAATCGTATTTGTCCTCGCAGCATGAGTCAAGTTAGTTATCATTGTTTGCTACTTGGGGCATAGGTCCCCTATTTGATCACATCTTTGGTTTACACCAGAGTCATTAATCTTGTCATTTGTAAAGGACAACTTGCTACTGACACAAACAAGTGTTTCTCAACACCACAATCAACATTGTTTCTTAACACTATCTTTGGATACATCTGTGTTTCTTAACAAACATTGGATATCGCAAACATAATCAATAGATCGATAGCAATCAAACACAAAGCACTCACAAGCACAACGATGTTTCTCAACATCTCATACATAAACACATCCGACAACTTTGAAACTGGCTGAAGTATGATCAACTTCTATTTGTATGCTATCTATTTTCATTGATTTCGTTAATCTTTTCTTTGTCTACTGCTTGTTGGTGTGGTCCCGATGATCCAGCAATGTCAAATAAACTGGGTGTATGTGGTAAGAGCTCCTACATTAAGGAAAAAAATCCTCACATCCCTCGATCCTCTTTATTTGTACACCAAAGTGAGGTTGGTACTATATCCTTATATGTTATTGCTCTATTTGTTTATGCAAGATCGCACTCATGGTTATCTTGGCTTTGAATGCCTCGATACTGGTGTACTCTTGCACTATCAAAACTGGAAACAACGTTAAGGTCATCTCAGTTTTTGTGCCTTGATGGTTACGTTAGCTTCCCATATCTTATCCAATGAAAGTAATATTCATATTCTTATGGTTGCAGTGGCACCAGTAAGGATTGTATCAACTTCGATGTTCCAAAAATGTTCAATGATGAAAATTTTCAATGCTAAAGCTCAGTGACTACACCTTAGGTTGCATTCATGTTAGTCTTGCATCCGCATCTGCATCTGCATAGTGATGAAATCAACATAATAACTTTATCTCTATCCAATGTGAAGGATCTGAGGTTCTTATCGATCAATCTTCTCATCATCAAGTGGTCATGACACACCTTGCTAAATCAACTACCCTGATTCTATTTTCAGGACCGAAATTGAAATCTGAAACTGACCACTTGCACAACCAATGGAAATCTCTCATGCTTTTCTTCTAATCAATCCATCTATCTTACTTTTGGTCAATCTTGGTCAAACATGACCTCTCATCAAGTATAGATTTTTTCCTACCCCCGTGGGACCTCTTTTTAATCAGATCAGTTTCTTCCTAAATTATCTAATCAATAAATTGCTTCTCATCACTAGGGCACCTAATCATATTTTTATTTCACGCCCGAGGGAGTAGGATCAGGACATCAACATTCCACTGATCACATCCTCAATCAAAACCCTATCACTTGGGGCATCTCAGCTTCATCGCATCAAATCAAGTTGAGATCATCTTAAATCAAAGGCAACCTAATTAATGGTCTTATACAGTGGTGACTACACTTGAAACCAGACAAGATCGGTCTTATATGGGCTATTCATTATTGAAACCAGATACAATGATCAAATTGGCTTCATCACTTCAAATCAAATCAATTTTCTTGCTAATCAAGTCTCTTAACGGTAATTAGTTTCATTTCTTCAAATCAAATTGGTTATTCATTCAAACCAATCAAAAGGGTTTAAGAGTTCCTGACAGATGTTTAGTTTCATCGGTTCAAATCAAACTGAGCATTCTGTTTTATATCTTTTGATAGATCTTAGTCCAATCAAGCTCGAAGTCGGTCTTCTTCTTTAAAAGAATTCTTTCATCACTTCAAATCAAACTATTCTAGGTCTTCTTGCTAACAAGTCTTTGAATCAATGCGCTGATCGCATATCAATTCAAAGAGGGGCAAATGTAATCACCTAAAAATGGTCACCTAAACCCTAGACCCCCAATCTCAATAATTAATCAAGAAACCCTAATCTTGATTATTCTAAGTCCTAAATCAAACAGACAATTATCGAATTCAAACTAATCTGACCTAAACCCTAGGTCCCAATTATTCATCTTACTTGATTAATTAATTAATTCTTAAAATCACATTACATTGGCAAAACTTTATACTATTATTTAATTGATATTATGACATATTAATTAAATAAAAATTACAAATTTGTGAATTAAATCAAAAAGGAATTAAATTAATTATAAAAACATAAATGTGCATTCAAAATCAATTAATTTATTAAAAATGCATATGACATCATCAAATCTAGTTAACTGATTTATCAAAATGGAAACAATCCAGTTCCACTCAGTTAACTGATTCTCCACTGTTTATCATTTTGGAAACATTTCAGCTAACCGTGAACTGATTTTGGAAGTTTCCAAAATAACTAATCAGTCATCTCAGTCAACTGACTCTCTCGACCAATTGAATCACTTGCGCATGGATTGTGCTTCTTCAATCAAATCTGAGCCACTCTTTTTGTTCGATCTCGACCGTCGATTCGAGAGAGATTTCTATAAAAGAGAAACTATTTTCCTTCACAAAGGATCCTAAATTTTTATCTAATGTTATTATGTTACATTTTTGTCTTAGCTTTCTTTCATTCTTAGCATAGCTTTAATTGTTGTTTACTTTTATGTTAGTCATGCAAATCTAATCTTAGAGCATATATCAATTGGTGTTTTGAAATCAATCTTACACACTTTAATTGGTGCTCTAAAACTGAATCTTAATTAGCTTTGGATTAATTGCATCTGCATAATTATCTTAGATCATTTAGCATAGGTTTTAAATCCTTCATTTAGGTCTTCGGTGTAGTCACTGAGCTTGCAATGATCTGAGAGCAAGCTCATACACCTGCTTGCTAGGAGGCAACAGGTCGATTCATTCACACATGCAGGATGAATTAATCTATATTCATTTATGTATGTGATTGAAGAGCAATGACCATGTTGAAGTGTACTGCTAAGTGAGAGGTCCACTTTTAGCATGCACACCAACAAGAAGTTGAGTCCACTTTTTGGGCAAAAAGTGGAAGTGTTTTTCCTATTTTAAAAATTTTCTATCAATTGATGTCAAAATTTGAGGCACTTAGAGATTGAATCTCAGAAAATTCCAATAATAGAAAATGTGGTTCTCAGAGTGTAGTTTTAAAATATGTAATTTTTTTTAATACCCACATGGCAGAAAATATATTTTAGTAGGCATTGTTAAAAATCCCTTTTTCAAAATGCTTGTTTCAGGACCATACCACACATGTGTACGACCACCCTATTTTGAAGTAAATAAATGAATTTTTGTAAAGCCTTCTGGGGAAAGGTACCTAAAACATCAAAGATTGATGAGAATATATATATATTTTTTGTTGTACTTATTTTTTTTTATCAATTTTTAATTGACAATAAAGTACATTTTCAAAACCTCTGGTGTATGACCACCATAATTTGAAGAAAATTTCACTTTTATTTTTTTATTTTTTTTTTATTTTGAAGGAAATTCTATGTGGATTGATGTCATATAATTCGTTTTTCCAAAAACATAAAATCAAAAAAGTTATAAAATTTTTAGTTAACCTTACTATTTCAACTTTAGGTACCACTTTGGAAAAATAAATATTTAAAAAATACTAAAATTAGTCATATCAATACAAAATTTATATTTTTATAATCTGTACAATATAAATTGAAATGGGTTTTCATTTCGTCAAAAAATTCATTCGGGAAGACCTCTAAAAAATTATGACAAAGCGCAAATTTTAAATGTCAATGCCCTAGCCATATTTTTGCAAAGTTAAGCACAGGCTTGATGGGACCAAGCCTAACCCAAACCAAAAACTAGAGTGTAGGTACGGTTCCCACTCCTAATTTTTAGAAATGGACACCCATTTTTTTTAATTCACAAAACGAGTGCCCATTTTGTTTTGGACCGTTGAAACTGAAATGGGCACCTGTTTAATAAACGAGCGCCCATTTTATAAACGGGTGCCCATTTTTGAAAGAGCCGTTGGAGACAAAAAAATGACTATGGGCCTAATCTCAATGATTGTCGAGTATTCAATCATTTCTATGACATATTGATACAACAGAAAGAATATTTTCACCTACATTCTCTTTTTTTGTCTTGTTATGGATTTGACAAGAAATGATTAATTTGAATTCAAATTTTGGTGCAAACATGTGATCAAATCAATGCAAAAAGAGGAAAAGAAATGTTCTGACAACTGATGAGGTTGCAGAAAATAGAGAGGAGAAAAACCAATAATGAGAAAGAAGAGCAAGAATTCAAAACCTGAAAAATCTTGGAGCATCAAGTTCAATAATCATTTCAGAAGAGGAGAAGAATGAGGACACCATGATAGATGCAAAGGTTGAAGAAGAAAATACAATAGGAGAAAATTCAGGTGCATTTTCTAATGAAGTGTTGGATATAGGTATGTCTTCACAGCCAAATGAAACTTATTCTGATAAAGAACTTGATCTTTTTGTATTAGCAGGTTACTCTTTAAATCATTTAGATTTTCTTCCTAAAAAAAGAGTAACAAATTATATTGCACATCAAACACCACAAGTTAGTAATGTTAATCATAATGATAAAGGAAATGAATGTCAAACCCCAATTGAAATCGACAATCAAACAACAATTGAGATCAATAATGTGGATGTAGACATACAAACACCAATTGAGAAAGAAACCCCCAAAAATGATAATGAAATGAATGAACAATTTCAAATTAAAAGTGATGTGCTAGAAAATCTTCTTGGTTTGGTTTCATGGAGACAGAATAGGGCACACGTGAGTAAATTTTTTAGAGAATTTTTTATAATAAGAAATTTGGGTTTCAATGTCAATTAATGTTACAACTAATTAAAATGACTGAAATGCAAAAAGTGATGAAGAGGTTAGGCATTTATGTGAAATCCAAGAAGAAGGAAGAGTCTCTAAAACAAGTTGTATCAACTGTTGCTAGTGCCTTTGAGACAATCAGAAAGAAATTTTTTTTTAAAGATAGGAATGGGGCACGATGAGCAATAACAACAGCTTTTATAAACAAAACTACTTGTGATAAAAGAATGATGACAAACATAAGTGGATATCTTAATATTCATCGTAAAACTTTAGCAAGAGCTGTAAAGAGAAGAGTTAACTTTAAAAGTGATCCAGAAAACCATTTGTTGAGCTTTAGTGGCAGACTCCTGAGGTCTGACATGAAACTTATTGGTGAAGTCAAAACTTTGATTAAAAATTTTTGGCATGATAATACAAGAGTATCACCTAATGCTAGAGATGTTCTTAAATTAAGAGTCAGGTCAAAACTTCGTGATCCACATCGAAAACATCTTTTGGATATGACTCAAACTAAATTGTATAAAAAATTTGTGGATGTTAAGGTGTTAACTATTTCTATTAGTCAAAGATCTTTTAAAAAATGTAAACCATAGTATGTAAGGATTAACAAGGAAAGAATAACGTGTTGTTGCAAAATTCAAATTCAATTTCATTATCATTATGATGTATTTTGATCTATACGTTCTACCATGCATACTAATAAAATTATGCAAGAATGTGGTATAAATATAGCACCTCAAACTGTAAAAGAATTTATATCAGGTTTGTTTTGTAACCCACCTAATGAGCATTTTTTTCTTTTGAATGCATGTGTTTCTGGTGTATGTGATGTATGTGGCAATCTTGCATTTTTAGATGAATATTTACATGAAAATATTTCAATTGATTTTGGTCATCAATTAGTTGATGTAAAAAGATTTAAAACTATTGAGTGTCCATTAAAGGATGGAAAGGATGGAAAATGGTGTGAGCTAATTACTAAAAAAGTTAGTGTTCATGCATTTATGAATGAATTCAAGAATAAGGATGTACCTAAATATGTGAAACACTCCCAAAATGCTAGATGGCTTGATGGAAAATTTTGCATATGCAAGAATACATTTCCAATTGGTAGTATACTTTTAGTTGTTGACTTTGCAGAGAACTACACACTTGCACCACAAGATGAGATCCAACCGCAATATTATAATTTAGTGCAAGTAACAATGTTTGCTCATATTGTCTATAGGCATGCACCTAATAGTACAGAAGATGATCAAAATTTTTTGAAAGAGTATCATTTATATATGAGTGATAATAAATTGCATTCATTAGAGTTTTTCCAGTATTTCTTTAAGATCTTTTATGAGAATTTAATGAAGAGAGAAATTCATATAACACAACATCTAATATGGTCAGATAATTGCATAGGGAAATTTAAGAATGCTAGAATGTTTTATTGGTTGAGTAGGACACATAATAAAAGTAATGTCCAACATATTTGGAGTTTTTTTAAGGATGGACATAATAAAGGAGAACACGATGGTGCTGGTGCATGTGTTAAGAGAGCCCTGTGTAGAGAGCAACTCAAATTTGAGGAAAATGCAAAATTTAAAGATGTGCGTGCAATTGTTGAGTGGTGTAAAACAAGTTTGTCTATAGGATCAAGTCATAACTCTACAATCAAGCATTTCTTCTAGCTAGTTGAAGAGAATTATATCCTTTGAAGATATGATTGTGATACAATCAGTGGGTGTGCTAAATGGCATTCACTTATGAGTTCTAATTCTAACACTTGGACTATATGGACTAGGGAGCTTGCATGTTTTTGTTAATTTTGTGTTGTAGGTGAATGGGAAGAATGCGAGCATATGGAATGGGTGGAAGAATGGCAACAAAAATCCTTAACACCTAGTGAGCCACAAGATCAAGATGATATAAGAAACGAAGACCTAAATCATGCATTTGCATCAGAAGATTATGATCGTGTTTCAAACCTCATAGAACTTAGTAATTTCATTCAATTTCTTGTAAAACTTTAAAATATATTATTAATGTATGTCATCTGATTTATTATTGTATTAGAATTATATTTCTAAGAAATTTTATTTGTACATGTACTTAATTTTGTTTTGCAGGACATGTGTATGTTGTTGTTGCACCCGAGGGTAATGAAGAGCAGACTGATTATTGGCTTGCTCGATGTGTACAACCTAAGAAAAAGTTGATATGTCATGAAGTAGATGATGGTTTTGAGTATCCAATTGGGTCTATTGTGGTTGTTGGTACATGGCTATGCAAATACCTAACAAGAAGGAATGGTTTTCTAGCTTTTGAAGACTACCAATTAGAAAAGAAGATTATACATTATTCTCATTTGGTAGTGGCAACAAATATAAAATTGGAAAGATACAAAGGGAGACCTGCTAATAAAATATTATGGACACTTTCAATGGAAGACCATGAGGTAATCATAGATGCATTGCAGAAAAGAGAGGATGCTGATGGGACACTAGGTTGAATCAAATATATACATGTAAGTTTTTGTTAATTAATATATTTTTATATGTAGACATGACTTCTTTCAAGTATCATACTTGTAGAGCTAATTACTTTGGTTTTCAGGTGTCAAGTATAATTGGATGTAACATATCAGACTATAAATTGTGCAATTTACAACTTTTGGCTAATCAAAGTTTTAATACTAGGTAAGTTCAATTCATTTATCTAACTTTTGGATCCTATAAATGAATTTTACATTTAAATGCATATTTTATAACATTTAAACATTCATTTTTATGATGCAGGATATAGAAGAACATGTAGACATGAGCTATTTATGAAGTTGAATCTACACTTGTATTCATCCAAGTTTTGTTTTATAAAAGACATGAACTATTTTTGAAGTTCAATGTACACTTGTAAATTCATCCAATTTTGGTTTTACAAAATACACGAGCTCACTTTTCTTCATGTCCAATTTTGTCAATTACAATTAAATTTAGTTATTCAAGTGTGTATCCATATTTCATAGTTCAAATTAATCTATGTCATGGTTTTAAAAGATAGATGGTATTTTTATAGTTAATCTTGAAGTCAATACTAGTTACATTTATATATTGTTTCATGTCAATTAAAATCAATTGATCTTGTCAATTACATGATGAAATAACTACTATTAATGATAAGACTATGTAATTGATATTTAATTACAATTTATTACATGTAAAGTCACATATATCTAGATTCAAATCACAAGTACAAATGATAACACAAGTCCTGATAACATATAATAACAAGTCCTGATAACATATAATAACAAGTCATGATAACACAAGTCCAAATAACATGATATAAATAATACGATAACAAGTCTTGATATAACACAAGTCAAAATAAAATGATAAAAAGTCCTAATACCATGTATAACGGGTGTGTCATCATACAATAACATAGTATAACTATTGAATAACAAGGTCTAACATGTGAAAAAGAGTATAAAATGTCCATCATATATAATATAACATGGTCTAACTCTACTCGTCTAGCTGATCTACACTCCTCTTTAGTCCACGTGAAGGTGACTTGGATGCACCATCATGTTTCACCTCGTCCTCCTCTACATTTATAAAATATTGCATCAGAAGACCAAGTGCGTTTAATTCAAATGACTTGCATAATTCACTTAAAAAGTAGAAGTAATATTAATGAACATAATTTAAAATTTTACCCTATGTCCATGTGGTGTAATGCCCTCAGTGGGACAAGGAGGTCCACTCTCACCAACATCAAAATTTGATGCAGTCAAGTCCTGTAAAAATAAACAAATTACAAAATTTTTCAAATCGAGACCTATAAAAGACAGGTACACAATAGACAATATAAAATTAATTTTAATCATGACCTCAAAGGAAAATGTGGATGGCTGCATTTGACTCAATCCTATAGCCATGTCAAGATTCATGGTAGTATCCCCCTAAACAACATATTTAAATCATGAATTGAAAACTTGTACACATACATAAATTTTGATTTACATTGAACTTGACTATAAATTTATCGAACATAAGCATTTACATTAGATGTTTTATGCATAGCCAGTGTCACTGATGAATCAGGATGTAAATGTGATACGACATGAGAGAATCCAAAAGCCTACAATTGCAAAAAATATAAACATGAATAAAAGTTTTACATAAACTAGTAAGGATATAAACACTTTAAATTAATGAAAGTAAAACATACTACATGTATCTGAAGCTGAGTCTTAGTGACCGGTGGGGAGGAGCATGCAGAACTGTCGACCTTAGTAGTACATGAAGCACCCTACAAAATTGCAAAAAATATATCAAACACATCATCAATTCAAGTTTTATTGTTTAAACTTTAAATTTACTCATCTATGTATCTAGATGAAAGTGCATACTTTGAATGGGTGGCCGAGATCTCAAGGTGTGGAGGTGATATTATGACGGTCACTGAATGACCCCATGTCAACCCTCCTCTATTCACCAACATTCCAAATGTTATGGTTGATATGCGTATAAATATGTAATTTAATATTGTAGTATAAATTAAATAATTAAATTTACCTATGCAGGCCGATCATCGTCTGCACATAGAAAATCAACATATGATGTGATGTCATCTCCAACATCACCCTGTGTGCCAGCATCAACATCACCATATGCGCCATCATCAACATCATCATATCCACCATGGGAACCACCATCACCATTAGGCTCACTCTGGGAATCCCTGCATATATCCCCGCAGCTCGTACAAATGTGTGCTATGCTAGGGGAAACCCTCGTCTGGGTCATCTTCTCTAACAAGTTCCCCAAAAGGGAACTCAATGAACCAAGAGCTGAGTGCACTGCTCGATGGTGGATAGGTGTAGGCACTAATGAAGTAGGAAGAGGAACAAGGGGCTCATTAAGCACATGATTTCAAGTTCTATCATTCAATTTGGCCCCTGGCCTGCTTTGTAGCATACCCCGACCAACCCCTTGAAAATATCTCATATCAAAGTAATTGGGTTTCCTACCCAATTGAAATTCAGCCCATAGTTTTTTCAAAAAATATAAGGGGACCTCATGATTAGCATGTGGTTGATGGTAAAATACCATCCACCACCGCTCCTAGAAATGTGCAGCTATCTTTGGGTGCCGACACCATCGAATAGAAATATGTGGCTTCTTGCCAAGTATCTCCTCACTCATTTTCGGGTTCACAAAATAAGGTTTCAAATCATTTTTGGTAATTTTTAAATCATTGACCTCTTTATACAAGAGGCTGTCAGCATAAAAGGTATGCATGGATTCCCTCCATGACTGATAACTATCAAGGTCTGAGTCTAATGAGTGTATTGAATCTAAAATGCCCTACATGTTGTCTGCAAGGCGTAGTTGTTGTGTAGGTGGGTGAGGCTCATGTCTAATGGTATTAATGTCACATGTGATGTCATCTAAGTTTCTCCTAATATTCTCCCTCAGCTCTGCAAGAGTGGGTGGAGGTGGAGGTGGAGGTGGAGATGCCTATTGACCTAAAAGCTCCTCAATATCAAAATGAACCATGGGTATATAATCTGCAAATGTATATGCAAACATGAAAATTGACAATTACTATATAATTTACATTTTACCTTACAAAGATCTAATTTAGACTTATAATTAAATGCAACATTTAATTTAGAAATATAAATTAAAAAACATGAGAGAGAGAGAGAGATCATATTAGGTCTTATTATGTCTTATTAGTAGGTATTGGTCCTAAGGGTCCTATGACATCTTATTAGGTTCTATTGGTCCTAATTGGTCTTAACAGGTCATATTATGCCTTATTGTTCCTAAATTAGGTCTTAATAGGTCAGGTATTGGCCCTAATTGGTCTTAATAGGTCGAGAGAGAGAGAGAGAGAGAGAGAGAGAGAGAGAGAGAGAGAGAGAGAGTATATTAGGTCCTATTATGTCTTATTATTTGGTATTAGGTAATTTTATATCTTATTAATAATGTTAGGTCAGGC